>JARHVA010003577.1:690000-745000 GCA_037957365.1 Torreya grandis
TGAGTATCTTTATATAAATAGTCCAAACTCATTCATATATTTTTTTTCAATTTGTAATAGATTTTTTCCAAATTCCAAACAATATTTCAAAAAAATCACCTACCTTGCAAAAGCATCTAAAATGGCATGATCTAGAAAACCTTTACTCGATTTAATCTCTCTCCTCCTCTATGCACTGCTCTTCTCTCCTCCCTATGATATCCTTTCTTCTTCTCTAATATGTGCTTTCCTCTTATACTTCTACGTCACTGCTCTCCATCCTACTCTATAATTCTCCTCTTTAACATTAGTTATCATAAAAGCAAAAATCTCCATAGTTTCTATTTTTCTAAAAAACTTCCCCAAGTCACCAAGCTTTCTTATTTACTCCAAATTAACCCAAAGCAAAAAAATAAAAATCTTTGTTTTATTTATTTTAGTCCCTATATGATGTTTTTCCTATTTATATATTTTTTTAACTTTATAATAAAAATTAACTCATTTAACATTAACTTAAAAAATCCTTTAAAGCATAGTTATTTCCACAATAATTAAAGCATTAGTTAGCTCACTAATTTTTATTAATGCATTCGATCTTCTACTAAGAAATTGACTATGCATTCCAAACAATGTCTAGGTTTAGTTCATAGGTTAGTCTCAAGATAACACTATAATTTTGTTAATAACTTAGTATAGATTACCAATAGAAATATGACTAATGTGAGTCTATGTTATTCTTTTAATCCGAAATGGTAAATCAAACAAATATTATATCAAAACACAATGATTATTATAATAATGTAATCATTTTTATTACTATGTTATATATAGATTATCTAAATTCTCTATATAATAATTCATTAATCCATATAATCATATACCTAATTATCATAAAGATAACTGACCAATGGTCTCAAACATTTATAAGACATGATGGTTAGGCTATATGCGATAGTAACTAGATACTAATCATGCAAACTTATGTTCTTTTAAGCATTAACAATCATGGATTCAATAACATGACATAATCATAATACAACATTATACATACAATCTATGTATAATATCCATAATGCAATCACACAATATTAATTACACATAAGCATTAAACAAAGCTAACACATAATTAATATGCATAAACAATTACCTAAATGTAGACAACATAAAAAATATACTAACGCTAACCATTCAAACTATGCATATAATGTGTACTATTTAATGTGGTGTGTACATGGGCTCTAGTTGCTCCTCTATCATGCCCCAAAACCTAAACCTGCGTCAGCCTCTCTGATGATGCCCTCCCTCCATCATGCTTTGCGGGATGAATCTCTCTTACATCAAACTCACAGAAAGAAGGTAGTTATCATGTAACATCATATATATATATATATATATATATATATATATATATATATATATATATATATATATATGTCATAAAATACTATTTTATCACTAAATCAACATGATCATAATGTAAAGAATATACAATACAACTAACTCATAGTAATATAATCATGAAACTAAAACAAAATACATCTATCCCATAACAACATATGACTTACAACTTAGTTAAATAATAATCAAATCAAATTTTCAACCATAAAAATCCATGGATAATCAATTAAATTTATTTAGTGATAAATCAAGATGTAACAATGATCATGTGTTTATGGTATTATGGGTCTATTGGACCACTTATAAGTGCTTAAAAAATATCACACCATTCAATATTGTGCTTGGTACTAAATTGGTTCTTCTAGTTTAATTCCTTGTCCCTTATCTTTGCATTACATGTGTTGGTCAACTGGATGATGAAGTGTCCTTGAAAGCAAACCATGATGCTTTTTTATAATTGGATGAGACTAGATTTCATGAAAACTAGAGTTAGGGAGTGGAGAAATGCAAACATAAAACCTAGCATGATCACCATTTTAATAACAATACTTTTACTCCTAGCATGCAAGTCTTAGTCTACGACTCCAAGTTCACACACCACTCTAAAAATCTTTGTGTCTACTAGGATGATCCCTTCATCATTCATAGTATCCATCCATAGGTGAATGTAGGTTAAAGTGATTAGATGGCCAATTATTTCCTATTAATTTCAATGGTAGTTAATTTAGACCATAATTTTTTGAATAATATTTCCTTTTTATAATAATAAGGTGGATGCCATTCGATTAGTCTAGGATTTCCATTATTTTCAATAAAGTGTGGCACTAATTGCATGCCCTTGAGTAATTTTAGGGTCAACACTTTGGTTTATGATTCTTTGTATTATCGTGGAGGACCAAGAACAACCTTTAGTGTGGGGTAAAGGTAGAACATCTATGGAGCACTAGGATATGGTCAATGAGAATGTGTGTGGGAGAAAAGGTGTGTTATTGGAAGTGCACAAGGATAAAAAGGTATGTAGGATGTGAAATGTAATCACAAGATAAGTTAAGGTAAATAAATATTCCCACCTTTTAAATGGAAAATATTCAAATTTTTTACAACTACCATGCACTTAGGGAAAAGCGTAGGATGAGATATGTTATTAATATAAGGAGAGTAATGGTAATGGAAAGTGTGCCAAATCCACATCATGGAAATACTATTATTAGCATTTATTATCTGAAGTGATGGTAGAGGTAAGGGGTTAGTAAATGAAATTTACCCCCTCAAGCCTATAAAAGGTTAAACGAGGGCCATTTAACTTTTTACTATTGCTACAATTGTGAATTCATAAAGTTGAAGGAGAATATTTGAGCTACTACAGACCAATTTCCAAGCTTTTAAACGGACTATTTTCAAGTATTTTAGAGTCTATTAGTTAAGGTAAATATAAATAGTAATGGTCCAAGTGTAAGTATGCATGGATTTTAATATTTGTAGGTTGTAGAGGTTGATGTATGCCATTATAGGGCACTAAAGTAGGAGTTTCGAAGTGGGATAAATAAGTAACCACATATTATTTTAGGAAAATTAGACAACCACACATCTACCTTAGATCTCAACAAAGGGTAATGCAACCAAAAAATAAGCCTAATGAATTGAACCTTTACCTGCAATACTAGAAGAGGAAGAGTTGGAGAATGTGGGTGGTGAGACTCTGTTGATCAGAGAAGAAGTGCTAAAGAAATTAGAGCATGCACAAAAGACTTAGAATTAGGAATGACATTCTAGGTAAATAAGAAGGATATTATACCCTTTTATCCCCATTGATGGTTGAATAGATGCAGTACCTAAAGGTGGTATTATGCACATAAAATTGGGTGTTGAACATGCCCACTTGTAATGTTTTCTAGTACAACCACCGCTAGCCTAGAAATGAACTAGAATTGCAACATAACTATTGGTAGAGCACCAAAACATAAGGAATGAGTTAGTATATGACTTGAATATTGTTAATGATATAAATGATGATGTAATTTTATAGTTATTAAATCTTTTTTACTTTACAAAGACATTTTAAGCAATGATTTTTTAATCTTGTAGGTGGATAAAGACTATATCTATATTTTTGGGCACCAAATGAAGATTACAACAGAATGAATAAGCAAAGTCACAAAGTTGCATTGATCAGGCATGAACCTTACTTATGACTTGGAGGACCAGGATGATATAGAAAATACTATTATGACACTTGAATATTGGAAATAAGGCCATACAATGCATATCATGAGTCTCCAAGATCTTGCCCTCAGAGTGGTCACACACATCATAATAACCAAGGTTAGAGGTAGAGATAGGTAGAAAGAGGTGGATATGGCCCACCTTTATGTTTATTATCAAGTCACAAAAGGACTAAAATATAATTGGGCACAATACTTCACTAACAAAATTATAGATGATGTATAGAAATCCCACTGTGTACCTAAATAAATATTTGCATGGGATACATTCTTGTTATTGATGGTTTTTTATGATATTGGTATACCTAACTACACTATTGTAGCACTGAAATAGGCATACCCACCTAAAAATAAGTCCCCACATGGAGCATTTAAGGGAATTCAACTACCCTAGATCAATAACCCCATCCCAAAAAGTCAAAATGAAGGGATGGTATGATGGGATGAAGGTAGCCTTTGGGAATGATTAATTCATTCCAAAGGACTTACTTGGATAGGTTAGAGACCAAGAAAAGTTTTATATTAAGAAAAAAAATTCCCTCATGTGCATCTATATGGCTCCCTCTATAGAGTTTTTGGGGTAGTTTAAGTTACATATGCTTTCATGGCATGATACTTCATGAATGACATCAATCAGATATATGATGTGTAGTCAATGAACATTACTACAAAAAATATTGATTTGGAGATTTACACTCTCTACCATCTCTACATATACCCTGAGAATAAATCATACAGGTAAAATTTAAAGTTAGATAAAACAAAAATTAAAGTCTAGAAAATTTTGGTCGATAATTAAATTCATTCTTTATTCTCCATGTTAAAACCCAATAATAAATATTTAGGAAGCATGGAGTGAGAAAAAGAGACACTCCCACCAAAACTGGTGCTAGAGAAGAATCATAAGTGCCTAGAGCACAATGTTGGCACAATCACCCAGCCAAAACCTTTAAAAAGGCAAAGGGCTACCCAGGTACCACCTAAGAAGAATCCACTAGTTAATCAATATAAAGGCCCATATCTATCAACATAGACTATTCCTTTGGAATAGGAGATAATGGCACCTAAGAATGATGACATGGAAGAGAAAATAAATATTCTAGAGAGACACCAAAAAAATTTGCTATAGAAGAAGAGTAGGTCACTCCAAATTCTAATAAAACACATTTTTTGATACAATGTGAAGAAAACACCCTCAAGGAAGAGTAGATGGAAGTTGAATATATACTTGATAAAGAGAGAGATAGTTCTAACATGATTTTGAGAATGAGTGAGCTTGACATTGGGGCTAGTCACCAGGATCAAGACAAAGACATTAAGATACTTGAGTGAGATCCCTCTAAGTGGAAAGAGTTGGTTGATGACTTTGTTCTAAGGATAGAAAATACCAAGGTAGCCACAAACCTCTATACCCAATATCAAAAGGTAGTGATAGACAAGATATTATACATGTATTCTGATTTTTACATTGAAGAATGTATTTGAGTAAACTCAGTAGGAGATGTCTTTCCTCCTTTATGTGTATAATGAAGAATTAAATTTTTATATGTTTTTTGATAGCCTCATACTAGATATAAAAGCAATGTCACTTCTCGATACCCTTTGGGTATATCCATGACATCTTACCCCTATACATGTTAATGTGACACTCTTAAAATTAGCACATGAGGTCACAAGGCATAATGCATTCGTAGAGTCTAATATTTAGTGGGACCAAAAGAAATACATAGATATGGTGGTGATGTATAAGAATGATGTTGTATCTAGAACACATTTGGAATAAAATATGGCCTATATTAAGTGCCAATTAGAATTTGAAACAACTACTAAAGTAAAAACATTAAACATTGTAAGACAATTTTGAGCCAAGAACCAGCTCTCATGGATAGAGTACCCCTATCTTGTAAAATAATAGATAAACTAAAGATCTTGGTAGAGCTCTTATTGAAATTATGCAAAGAATAACTCAACCCACACAATGAGAAAATTTTTGCAATGGAGTAGTTTGTGGAAGAATTAGAGGTGTGCAAAAGTTTCTTGCATAGATTTGGCGATGTCATTCCCATTTTAGATGGGGTTTTTGAAAAACTAGCATGGTCTAGAAAGATTTTTGAAGCTTGAATTCAGGTATAAGAGTTTCAACAATAATAGTTGTATGATAACACCTTACTAATAAAATACCACACAGAGCATGCCAAAACATTCAAAGATGTGGATGCCATGGAAGACATAATAAATACTCACTAACAAGAAATAAACTCAAACTTTGTGGTACTTTGAGGATAGGTTATCACCAACG
The DNA here is from genome assembly GCA_037957365.1 of Torreya grandis. NCBI lineage: Eukaryota > Viridiplantae > Streptophyta > Pinopsida > Cupressales > Taxaceae > Torreya > Torreya grandis. Next base: position 695,899 of record JARHVA010003577.1, read on the forward strand.
TCATTATTTTTTAAGTCATTTATAAGGATGCTTCCATAGCCCTTGAATATTTGGTAAATAAATTAGGTGAGTGTCTCAACCAACCCAAGGATACCAAGAAGCTAAAAGTGACAATAGAAGATATAATGTCTAAGTTGAAGAATGTCTTAATCCTTTGGGAAGGTGTCAAGAAGTAGATTAAGTAGATTGTCCTAGCATTTTTGGAAGATCCCAAGAGTAATTCTTAGTTTGAGATGGACTATTGTCCTAGTGTGGGGTGATTTTGGGCCCCAAATTTTGGCTAAGTACTTTTTAAAATATTTGACAAGGATAGGCATGGTGCATAAGACCATGACATAGAAGACCATGGCTTGGGAGTCCATGGTGAGAAAGGACCAAGTGGAAATAAATGTGCATGATAAATGAAGAACCTGAGAATAAATATCTCAAAAATTAGCAAAATACTTAGGGAGGATGGAAAAAGTAGAGAATGATTAAGGAATGATTCATAGGGATGAAAGAGAATAAGTCAAGAATGAATCCAACATTGGCCCATGTGAAGATAGGCACTCAACGATAAGGATCCAAAACCAAAGAGATAATACAAGGGTATAGAGGCCTGAGTCCTTATGAAATCAATGTAATTAGCTACCACAATTCAAGTGTGTTTATGATCATTGGTGATTCACCATAAGTGTAATTATGTTTGTAATTTCTTGGTTAGGTAAAATAAATACCCTTGGATTGAACTTTGTAAGGTTGTTATTGCTTAGTTGGATAGTATTGGTAGAGTTATACGAGAGAGTTACATTATAATATTATAATTGTGTAATATTTGAATATCATCTATCAATATGATGAATAAAAATTGTGTTGCCTTAATATTATTATTATATTGAGTATGGAAATAAAGTTATTAGTTATCTTGTTTGTTGTTGTTCAATTAACTAAGTTAAGGTTTATAGTTACTATTTATGTCTTCCTTTTATTTTTGATCTTTGAGTAATGAACATGTTAGGATGGACTATAAAGTGACCATAGTAATCCGTATGTGTTAAATCACCCCTATCTATTAGTACACCCTTGTGAAACAAAGCCAACATGAATTGGTCTCTCACTACATGCTTCAGTTGAGTGTTCAAGAACTTATTCGTGTATGAAATTTTAGCATGCTAGAACATTAGGATCTTAGTCACGTCAGTGCATTCCTAAGGGAAGTTATGTTTAAGTAGGGAGCTAAAACCTAATAGAGAGATGAAAAGGAATATTGTAGAAAATTTGAGAGACTCACCTATGTAGGTGTTATAAGTGGAGAAAGATATCACATAGAGAATGTGTTTTTATTCATGTCTTAAGGAGATGCAGTCTTCTCAACTATAGTAGTTGTGCCCAAAGTTATGGTATCAGCTAGATAACTAGAGGCTAAATGGGGATTAGGGATACCTTTGAGAAATTCCTTATTGATTTGGAGGTTTTCCTCCCTTTGATTATTTTACTCTCCCTCTTTTAAGTTGGTTTATTATCCTATAGGAGAGGGAGGTTGATCTTATCCTATTGGGCCTTGTGGTTATGTCAGGTGTCACTAATGGCTCTAAGATTATAATACTTGTCTCACCATTTCATTTGACTATTTTATAGTTTATGGGCCACCTCTTGTTATGAAATATTGTTTGGAATATGGCATGGCAAAAATATATGGGGTGCCCTTGTTCTTAAAATTTATATTATGGTATAATCTAACTAGTACCATTATTCCCCCATCTTGGTAATGTTTCTTTTCAAATGATTAGATATTCTAGGTATCTAACTGCCATGAATGAATTGATAAAAGTGAAGATAGATTTCCTCATAAATCCTTGTAATCTCATTCTTGTATCTATAGATAAACATAAAATAATAATCTTCACAAATTTTATAATCCACATATTATGTTGATGGTTTCTATAATTCACCATGGGCTCTATGGAATATCCCAAGGACTATATCCAATAGGTATGGCATCATATAAAAGTTTCCATTTGCATGACTTTATTCATGTTTTTACATTTTTTTCTTGAGTCTGACACTAATTACCTCTCCTAGGGCCACAATTTTATCATAAGTGATGAGGATGTACATCAATGGAACCCATTCCACATGTACATAGGTTATGCTAATAAAACCATACAATTTGTTCAAAAGGGCCATGGTTATATCTGATACCAAGATTAAATTTGATGATGCTATTGGAAGAAATGGCCCCCTTGGGATTTAAATTTGGCTTTTTACTAGCCACTACTTTATTTACTATCTATAGTATTATGCTCAGTATAGACATCCAATTCCTAACACTATTTGTGTTGATATTGTCAATCTTACTCGAATTGCACTCAAATGTACATTTTAGATCAAAATCACTAAAACACCCTAAATGCTTCAATATTGTTATTTAAAAGCACCAATTTAGGTCAAAGTTTCCCCAAATGAGGCAACATATTTTATGTGACTCCTAACTTTGATCAATTCATTTTAAGTCAAAATAATGATTTCACCTTTTTGTGCTTTGGGTCACTCTTTTCTTCTAATTCATTAGTACACATCACATACCTTTACTATTTTGTGTTGGAAACATCCTAAATGGGAATATGGTTCCAATCCATCTAACATCACCTTCCAAATCTTCCTAAGCCAAATTACAACCCAGTAATATGACTTTTTGACCATTTTGATTAATTGTGGGCCAATTTCCAAAAAAATATACAAATGTTGATTAATCTTTTATAAGGCTAATTAATTCAAATCAATAGATTAAGTGGATTTTCCATGGAGGTTATTATTTTATTTTTTTTTGAAGATTGATTTCTATTAACTACATCACCTAATGACATCATTTCTTAGAAAGGCATCCCTAGGCCATAAATGCATATAATATATGAATCATGGCCTCCCATGCCTCATTAATGCCTCTTCTTCTAAAATCATTATGAGGTAATTTATTGATTTTAGCCTCCAAAATTGAATCAATTCTTGGCCACACATCTTGATCTCAAGATGGATGGTCATAATTCATTCTGATCAATATCAAAAATATATAAATAGAGAGGCCATGAACATCATTTTTGAGCTCAAGTATTGTAATGTTATAATGCTAAAATCTCTTCACAACTCATTTATGTTTTGATTATTGTATTAGTCATATTTAGATTGGATTCATTTGATAGGCAATTGGATAGTTTCAATATTATGAGCTTAGGTTTTTTGGGGTGTTCTTGAGACATTGGAGGAGTTTGCCACCATTGTTAATGAAGACAAGAATGCTTGATTAAGGGGAGAACATGTTTTTGAGCCACTTTTGAGAAATGAAGTCACTTGGGAAGGTAATGGTTACTTTCTTTCATTTGTATCTTATTTTTATTATAAAACCTCACATGAATATATTGGCTTGATTTAATTAGCTCTCTATGCATTTTTCTTTGATTTCTTGGACTAATGCTTGACTAATAATTTCTTGTAATCCACTTCACATTTTGGCATGCTCGGTGAGATGACACCCCATGAATTAGATCAAATATCACCTAAAAACAACCTAATAACTATTTCCTTGTAAAATCTTGGAGTGTGGGAGCAAAGAAGGTGAAAATTTAAGCAAAAATCTATTTTTTTAGAAGTTGTGGTTTTGTTCCTATGAGTCACAATTTTTTTCTCCATCACAATCTCACTGCTAACAAAGTCATGAATTTGTCACCCCAAATAGTGATTTTATGAACAGGAGGATTCTTACCTAGAATAACATTTATTTTTCCCAAAATAATATTTTCATTACCTAGATAGAGATTTTATTACCTCAAACAACAAAATTATTGAGCCCAAAAAAGTGTTCATTACCTAGAATAATGATTTCATTTTCCCAAATCATTATTTTGTCATCCCAACCTAAGTCACCCCAACTTAAGTCACCTTGAATCATGATTTAGTTTACTTAAGTAGTGATTTCATTACCCAGAATAGCAAAATTGTCATCCTAAATAACATTTTTATCTAGAATAGTGTTTTTGTTGACTTGAATAGCATTTTTACAGCCAGAACAATGTTTTTATTTGAAACAACATTTTTGTAGCCCAGAACATCATTTTTGTCATCTTAAATAGCATTTTTGTCACCCTAACCTGAATAGAAAGATTGTCAACTAGAGTAGTTGGATCATTCTTTAGAATAGTGGGATTGATAGCAAGAAACCCAAGAGATCATTTTGTGAAGTTATTTGCTCAATCTCATAAGTGCTTTAAAGCAGGTAATCCTAATCTTATTTTTTTAGGTTGAAAGGCTAGTTTGAAAGATTAATTTGGGTGTTTTTAACTAATCATACACTTCAATTTGGGGTTTTAAAAATAACTTGGTTAAAATCATGCACACTTCAAATTTGGTCTAAAATTAACATGTTAGTTTTCACACATTTGGTATTTGGTGCCTAAAATAAATATAGCATGCTAAGTCTTGAACACTTCAAACTGTGGGCTTAAAATGAACTTAGGTGCTTATTGTTTCACATAGTATTTTTGTATAATATTTTCTATTTTTGAACTTAAATCCAAGGGGCTAAAAGAATAGCACCACACATTTTGTTTAGTGTTTTATAATTGAACACACTTCAAGTTTTTGCAAAGTTTTATCATTAATTGCCTATGTTAGATTTTTTTGAGAAAATAAGGAGTTGTGTGTGTATGATCTCCCATCCATCCCATTTAATGAACTTTTGGGATCAAAAGCTCCAACTTCATTGAAAATTACCTTAGTCAAAAGGCATAAAAGAGAAATTGTGAAGGCTCTTCCCAAGACTTGCATGGCTTGGGTGACCTAAAAACAACCTTTAAATCTCTTTTACTTGGTTTTTTACTTTCATTACATTTTAGATTGTGAGGGGGACTTTATTACCTCCCATGAGTTATTTAGGGAAGTTTTGACCTAGGGTTTCATCTCCTAGCATCGTCTTAAACCCCTCTCCATGGGGGTATATAAATTAGGATCACCTATTAGGATGGTGGTCTGAGCAATTAAACCATCTCCTATCGCTAGGTTAAGCCCATGGGACATATGATCATGTTGGACATCACACTACACTGAGCAAGTGATGGATGTATTGGTTGTAAAAAGAGAAAGACCTTTTTATAAAAATCCATATGATATAAACCCAATTTATGTGTTGATTCTCTTGAATTTTTACATGAAATTATTGTGCATGGGATCCATCTAGAAACACTCAAAAACTTGTTAGTTTAGTTAACCCCACTTTGCCATACCTTATCAGTTTAGGGCTTAAAATTATTAATTAGTTTATTTGTCTTTGTATTAGATTACTTGGTCTTATTTTGGGTCAAAAATTAATTTTTAACCAAATGTCATAACTTAACACATTGTCCCCAAATTTCTTGAATAAGGGAGGTATTATGTTGTCCAAGTGGAAATCAATCTTTTCCTAGTTCAAATTGTTATCATAAACATTATGTCATATCATCTAAGTGGCACAATTATGCTACCCATTTGAGTCTAGACCTTTAGCCAAAATTTTCTTAAGTCCCTCATTAATAATTCACATTCAAAATTGGGCCTTTCTAAGTTATAAGGGTTGATGTGTTAAATTGGGTTTTCCATTTGCACATTAAACTTGTTTTAACTAGGGTTCAATTTTATATTTTTTGAATTGAGGATAATTTTATAGACTCGTCTTCATACTTATCATCTTGGTGGACTTAAATCATCTTTTGCATCACTCACACTTTGAGTCCTAGAACACATTTTATACTACTATTCATATTACCATGTGGTGGTGTTGTGTTGCCCATTTGGTTTTAGTTTTATACTTAGGAATTTTTGCATGTTTTCACATCATGAGTTTCTTCATTTGCATTATCTTCTTTGTAATCTGAAGAGCTTTCTTCTAGTTTTCTAGTGTCAACCTGGTAAATTTGAACTAGCTTTTACGATATTGATGTATCTCAAAAGTCTATGTTTTATTGTACTAGTTGTTGAAAATATTGTCATTGATGTCAAAGGTCTAGCATTATTGGTGATAAAGGCCCCATTGCATTTAATAATTTTTTTAATATTTATATCTTGGCTAATGTGTGTTAATATTTATTTAATATTAATGAATATATTTTTGGTTACATATAAGTCAAAAGAGGGCCCATGGAGAAGTCAAAGAGTCATGGGGTAAAAGATGAAAGAGGAATGGGATGCATTTTCTCATAAAGAGTCATCTTGAGGAATTCCAAGAGTCACCATGTGCAGACAATAGAGGTATGGCTCATTTTTCCATAAAGGGACACTTTGAGGAATATGAAAAGTCACCAAGATAAAGACAAAAGAGGAAATGATGCTTTTGCTTATGAAGGGTCACCATATGACTTTTCAAATGCAAAGATATGAAGGGTCATGTAAGTTTGGCACCATTTTCCATGAGGATTGAAGAGTCACAAAGGGTAAATGCCAAAGGTCCTTTTGAAAGCTATAAATAAAGGCTAGATAAGCCATTTGTAATATGGAAGATAGAGTATGATTTGTAATTTTTATATCTAGCTTAGAAGAGCAAAGGAGAGAAAAGAAAGAGATATTGTAATGTGTTATCATTTATTGAGAAAGCAACATTGAGAGATAGTTGTGTTTTATACACAAGAGGGATTGGTACTCCTGTGGATTGGTGCTAACAAATATTTGTAAGGGTTTGGTGCTCCCATGGGTTGGTGCTCATAAATAGTTGTTGTGTTGGTGCTCAATAAAGGGGTTGGTGCTCCTACAAGTTTGTGCTTATGAATATTATAGTTTGAGTTGGTGCTCATTCATATACTTGAGATTGTTCTATGTGGTTGTTCCCACATTGGGTTTCCATGTTAAATCTAGTGTCTCTCTATCTTGTATGGTGTTTATTATTTTAGTTTTATTGAATATCTTGAATGTATGGTTAAGTGGAATTTGATTAAGTGAAAGTTTATAAGATTTATGATATACTGATTCACCCCCCTCTTAGTATATCTTGTGCTTAAAAATTGGTATCAGAGTAGGTTCATTTTTAAAAAGTTTTACAGCTTGAAGGAAGATCAAGAAAGCACAATGGCTAAATCACATGAAAAAATTTCTTCAAATAAGGTACCTTTGTTTGATGGGATGAATTATGTTTTTTTGAGCATAAAGATGAAGACTTGTTTGATGGCCCTTGGATTTGACATATAACAAGTAGTGGTGGAGTAATATGAAGAGCCACAAACACTTGTAACTACTCTGACAGAAAAGAAGGTAAGTGAAAATAATGCTAAAGCTTTAAATGTTATTTTATGTGGTTTATGTGAATCATAATTTGTTAAAGTTATGCAATGTAAGTATGCTCATGAAACTTGGGTAAAAATTGAGAATATTTACAAATGTGATGGAAAAGTTCAGGAAGCTAAGCTTCAAACTTTCAGAAGATAGTTTGAGAGTTTGAAGATGGAAGAAGAAGAAAATATAGTGAGTTATCTCTTTTGAGTTGATCAAATAGTCAATCAGATTCAAGGTCTTATAAAAAATTTAGAAGAGTTGATTGTGGTTCAAAAGGTTTTGAGATCCCTAGCATTAAGATATGATGCAAAAGTTTTAGCAATTGAAGAGATAGATAATTTAGCCAAGCTAAAGATAGATGAGCTTCATGGTATTCTTACGACATATGAGATGCAAATTGAACAAGATAAACCTTCAAAGAGAGAAGTAGATTTCAAGACATCAAAGAAAGAAAAGGCTAAAATTCAAGAATCAAGTGATAATTCTAGAGATGATGGAGATGACAATGGATCTCTATTCATTCGTAAGCTAAAAAAAGGCACAGGTAAATATCAAGGAAAATTACCTTTTAAATGTTTTAATTGTAGAAAGATTGGACATTTTTTAGCTAAATTCCCAAATAAGGGTAATGATGACAATGAAGAAGGAAAGTCTACATACAAGAAGAATTTCAAAGGCAAATTCAAGAAGGGATTTGAGAAAAAGAGTTTGTATTCTAAAGATCCTAGCTCAGCTGAAGATAGTGGAGTTAGTGACTCAGAAGAAGATGAGATTCTATTCATGGCCAAAAATGAAGATGCCTCTATAAGCAAAAGTATATATGATCAAGAAGAAGAACATAATGAAGCTGAAGTGAATCTGGAAGGAGAACTCATTTTTGCCTTAGAAGAGTTAAAAGCTCTTGAAAAGAAAAATTGAAGATTAAAGCTATAGATCGAGAAAAATGAAAAGGAGGCTAAGGAAATAATTAAAGATCTACAAGCACACTTTGAAGAAGCTAAGAAGAATGAATAAGATCTAATGGCATAGTTGAAAATAGTAAGTAAAGAATGTGAAAGGTATGTTATTGAAATTGCTTCTTTAAAAGCATATCTTGATAAAACAAATAAAGTAATCAATGATAGAGTAGCCAATGATTCAAAATTTGAGAATAGCACTAATATGTTGAATAAGATATTAGAAAATCAAATATCAATGTCCGATAAGATAGGTATTAGATTTGAAAAGAAGAAAGAGGGGGTCACTACTTTCACAAGCAAGGAAAAAGGAAAGAGCTATGTTGAAACTCTTACAAAAGAAGAAATAAAAAGGGAAGAAGTTAAGAATATAGAGGACATCTCAAAAAAAGAAGGCTGGAGAGAATAGAGATACAAAAGGCAATTAGGTCAGAGATACACAAACATGTCCTATTTTTATTGTAATGGATATGGTCATAAGAAATTAAAATTTCAAAAAAGAGTTAATAGTTTCAGAAATAAGAAGGAAAGTCATACATAATCAAGTAGAAGTCACAACTCTTTTACTCCTTTATCAGGGTTTCCTGAAGAGGCCATAATATGTTACAAGTGTAAAAAATTTAGACACATATCTCTATATTATAGAAGTGTGTTCGATTCATTGAAGGACTAGAGTTTTAAGGCTCCATTCATTAAGAAGAAAGTTCAGATAGGTGCAAATAGCTTTGCATGAAAGAAATGAAGAAAAACCATGGTTCATTGATAGTGGATGTTTGAAGAACATTATAAGAGACAAGAGAAATTTCATAACCTTGAAAAAGATCAATGGTGGTATAGTGAAATTTGGAGATAATAATATTGCCAGAATTATTGGAAAAAGGTACACTAAGTTTGGATAATGGTAGAACTAAAAATGAAAATGTTTGATATGTAAAAGGTCTTAAGAATAATATTTTGAGTGTAATTCAAATGTGTGATCAAGGGCACACACTAAATTTTTATGAAGAAAGTTGTGAAATTAGAAGAAAAGATTCAAATGTATTGGTTGCAGATGCTTAGAGAATAGGTAATAACTTGTATATGCTATCAGACATCAAAGGTCAAAGATGTTGTTTGAGTCAGATTGAAAAAATTTGGCTATGGCACAAGAGAATGGGGCACATAAATTTTCACAATCTTTTCAACATCAAAAAAAATCAAGCAGTCAAAAATCTTTCAAAGATTACAAAGCCATCTGATATGCTTTGTTAACCTTGTCAACATGGGAAGCAGGCTAGAAGGTGATTCAAAACAAAAGATTACTCGACCACTCAGATATTATATCTTATTCACACTAACCTATATGGACCTATGATAACTCAAAGTACTCAAGATGAGAAATATTTCATGTTGTTTATTGATAATTTTTCACGTATGACTTGGGTAATGTTTTTAAAGAAAAAATTAGAAGCTTTTAGACATTTAAAAGCATTCAAAGCATTAGTTGAGAATGAAACCAATTTGAAGATTAAGTGTCTAAGATCAAATTAAGGAGGAGAATCCATGTTAGATAAATTTATTGAGTTTTGTGAAGATCAGGGAATAAAGAGACATTATTCAGCAGCCAGAACTCTATAGCAAAATGGAATAGTTAAATAGAAAAATAGAATAGTTCAGGAAATGGTGAGGACAATGCTAAATGAATCTAAGATAGAAAATAAATATTAGAGAGAGGTAGTTGATATGTTAGTGCACATTCATAATAAAGCATTATTGAGAGTCAATAGTGACAAGACTCTTTATGAGCTATGGAAAGACAAACTAGCAATAATTGATTATTTCAGAGTTTTTGGTAGCAGATGCTTCATAAAGAGAATTGATAAAAAAACATGGTAAGTTTGAATCTAAAGTAGATGAAGGTATATTTCTTGGTTATTCTTGAAAAATTAAAGCTTATAAATTTTATAAGAAAAATGTTGAAAGTGCAAGTGTAAGGATAGAAGAAGATGGAACACAAAGAATCAGTGATCCAATAAACATTCCTAAAATCATTGAAGAGGAAGGTTTTGAAGAATCAGATGAAGATGAGGAGAAGGAGAAAAAGGGAACCAAAACTATATCCAAATATGTTTAGAGAAATTATAATGAAAGTGACATCATCAGGGACATAAATGAAGGAATTCACACTAGAAGAATGATGGTAAGTGAATCTGAGTAAGTTAATTTCTCTTTGTTATCTAAAATTTAGCCTAGAAATTTTTTAGAAGCTAGACATGATAAGCATTGGGTTAAGGCTATGGATGAAGAATTAAATCAAATAGAAAAGAATGATACTTGGGAATTAGTGCCTAAACCAAAAGATCATAATGTGATAGGAACAAAATGGGTTTATAGAAATAAGTTAAATGAAAATAGAGAAGTGACTAGAAATGAAGCAAGATTAGTATGTAAAGGATATGCTCAGATTAAGGGAATATATTTTGAAAAAATGTTTGCACTAGTGAAAAGGTTAGAGGCTATTAGAATATTTATTACATATGCAGTGTTTAAAAATTTCAAAGTATTTTCGATGGATATCAAATCTACCTTCCTGAATGGGAATCTTGAAAAAGAGGTCTACATTGAGTAGACTAAGGGATTTATTCTCTCAAATATTAGTAACCATGTATGTAGATTAAAGAAAACATTATATGGATTGAAACAAGCTCCCAAAGCTTGGTATGCAAGACTTGATAAGTACCTACAAGATCAAGGTTTCAAAAGAGGATTTGTTGATAATAATCTCTACATCAAAACAAAAGGTGAGAATAAATTGATTGTTGTGGTATATGTTGATGATATCATTTTTGGAAGAACTATTGAAAAGATTATAAAAGAATTTTATGATAGAATGCAAAAAGAATTTAAGATGTCTATGCTTGGAGAATTGTCATTTTTCTTATAATTACAAATATTTCAGTCAGATAAAAGAATTTTCATATCTCAAAGTAAATATGCCAAGGAAATGTTAAAGAATATTGGTTTTGAGGATTGTGCATGAGGTGGCACACCAATGTGTACAAGAAATAAGGTGAGTAAGGATAAAGATTCACTTGTTATAGATCAATATTTGTATAGATATATGATTGGTAGTCTTTTATATTTGATAACATCAAGGCCAGACATCATGCATGTATTAGGTATGGTTGCAAGATATCAGTGTTAGGTTGTGGAGCTAAAAGCTTCAACTATGCAGATGAAGAGGAGGTTGTTGAAGTTCCAAAAGTACCGACATCGGTAGTGTAACTGACGTCGGTCAAGATGAATGCAGAAAGCGACTGGCATCGGCAAGAAGTTAGTCAACGTCAGTCAGCACCAGTCAGACAGGGACCAACGTCGGTTGCCTGTGTGTTCCAAACTGTTCGTTGCACGAACAATTAGTTTGTTAAACTGAGTGTTTACATGTAAAGGCTATTTTGAGTCTTGAGCTATGTGTCTATTATTAGTAAACTAAGAGTCTAATTTATTGTTTAAGTCTGGGATCTATTTATAGACCCATTGGCATGTATTGTAATTATGAGTTGAAAAGGAAGGCAAGGAAGATCCTTCCATTGTAAGATCATTGAGTTACAGGTTGTTTCAAGCTCATAGGAGATCTACATGTGTAAGTATGGTCTATTGAATTATAGGTTACAGGTTCATGGGAGATCTATTTGAATTACTTTAGAGTGCTTGGTACTGCCAGGGTTATTACTGACTAGTTGGAGAGGTGAACACCAATTCTATGTGTGAGTTGTGTGTTGGGACCATTTTTGGTAGGAGAGTGAATGTTTGAAGAAGAATTACTGTAAACTTGAGGTGTGACAAGCCTCTGTAAGGTGGAAGAGTGTGGCATCTCTTTATTGTATTCTTTTCTCTACAAGTGTTAATACAAGATAGTGTATTGTCTCTAATATTCTGTGATATTTGTGAATTCTAGTTACTTGTACTTTTGGTTAATTCCGCATGTTTAATTACTTATATTTGGTAATCATATTGTGGTATTTCTGAGGAGAAAGATCCTAACAAGTGGGATCAGAATAGGTGTGTTGTTCTTGGATTCCCTGACAACTGGTATCAGAGCTTTTGGTTGGGATACTAACAGGTTGTATCAGATCTAGTTAGTGTGTGTTGATTACAGGTTACTCACAGGGGTTTCTATTTGAGTGGGAGTAGAGCAATGGTAGAAGACAGTAATCTATGAATGGAGAATATTAATGGCAAGAACTATTAATTATGGAGGATGCAAATTGAAGATTATCTGTATCAGAAATATTTGTACTTACCATTGGGTGGGGTTGATTGCAAGCCTCGGGATATGAAGGATGAAGAATGGGAGGTTCTTGATCGGAAGGATTTGGGATCTATAAGGTTGAGTCTTGCATCATCTATGATTTCCAACTTATCACACACTAAGACAATGATAGAGTTGATGGGATCTTTGGCAAATTTATATGAAAAACCTTCAGCTTCGAATAAGGTATTTCTTATGAAGCAATTATTTAATTTACAAATGTTGGAAGGTGGATCTGTACATAGTCATCTTAGTGATTTCCATGGTTTGGTAAACCAGTTAATTTTAGTCAATATTGATTTTGATGATGAAATTAAGGCTCTCTTAATCTTATGTTCATTACCTGAAAGTTGAGAGAGTTTGGTAATGGCAGTTAGCAATAGTTCGTCTGCTTCAAAAATCTTAAAAGTGGATGATGTTGTGAGTGTGATCTTGAATGAATAGATTCGCAAGAAAAGCATAGGTGAATCATCAAGGAATGCTTTGAGTGTTGAAGGTAGAGGAAGGAAAAGACAGAAGATAGAGCATGGGAGATCAAGGTCCAAGATAGGCAGGAGATCCAAGTCCAGGTATGGCAGAATAACCTGCTAGAAATGTGGAAAGCAAGGGCACTTAAAGGGAGATTGTAGGTCGGGTGAAGATCAGTATGAAGGACATAAAGAAGAAGCAGATGTTGTGGATTATATTGCACAAGATGCTCTGGTATGTTCTTTGGATAAAGTAGAATCTTGGGTTTTAGATTCTGGTGCCTCTTTTCATGCATCCCCAAATAGGGAATTTTTTCATGAGTATGTCCAGCGAGACTTTGGAGAAATTTGTGTAGGGGATGGTAAGCCTTGTCAGATGGTTGGCAAAGGGAAAGTGAAGCTGAAACTACAGACAGGTAACACATGGGTGTTGAAGGAGGTCATGCATGTCCCAGTTTTGGAGTGGAATTTGATTTTTGTTAGAAGTTTAGGTGATGAGGGTTGCACAGTAACTCTCAAAGCAGACTCTTGGAAGGTTACCAAGGGTGCACTTGTTGTAGCAAGAGGTAAGAAAGTAGGTACGCTTTATCTATCTACTTTTATTACTGATTCTCTTTCTAGGTTATCTACTTCAGCTGTAGATTCGAAGATGTGGCTTAATAGGCTTGGTCACATGAATAAGAAGGAGATGCATGTTCTTGAGTCAAAGGGTATGCTTTCAGATTTGAAGAGCATGGATCAAGATTTTTGTATGCAGAAGAAGAAGGTGACGTTTCTTGAGGAATCTAATGTTCATGATAAGAATAAGAAAGCCTTGGTTTTCAAGGAGAAGGTGACAGATAGAGTTCAGCACAAGGGGTAGAAAAATTTTGAGTAAAGCAAGGGTGATTTGGACAAGGGTTTGATCCAAAAAGAGCTCGCAGGTAGAAGTCAGTTCTCACAAGAAAAACACAGAGACTGACGTCGGTTAGAAAACTAGCATCGGCGTCTAGATAAGGACCGATGTCAGCTATGTGCAGCCCAACATCAGTGACTTAGGGATAGATAAACACCGGCATTGGCCAGGGGGAACTGACGTCAGTGATGAGGTAGTCGCATGGAACTGACATAAGTTGGGTGCAAACTGAGATGTGACTGGCATCGGTGACTGAGACAGATTTTGGGTGGATATCAAGCTGTCAAGGAGTCTCAATCACCCATATGGATGACTTAAAGGGTATGTAAGCCTCAAATTCATCCTTTCCCTTCTTTACACTACTTGTTGCTCACTTATGGTAAAGAACCAGGAAGTTATTAAAGAAGTAGAGCAGGTAGATCCAAGAAACAGTGGGAGCTTGGCATGGATGAAGGATGTGATTCCTTGGAGGAGAACCAAATAGGAGTTTTGGGTGGAGTTGCTAGCTGGAAGAAAGCACTGAGAGATGAATGGATGTTCAAGATGAAGAAGAGCGGAAATGGACATGTGAGACAAAAGGCAAGGGTATATGGTCTTGAATAAGCTGCAGAACAATAGAGGTTTGATCATTGTGTTTCTCTTTACTAGGTTGAATAATATTAGTTGCATTATCCTATTACTGTATGATGTGCTTGTTGTAGGGTTACATATACAGGGAGTTGTTGAACTAAAGGTAAAGCTAGTTTAGAAGTATGTCATGAGGAATCTAGGAGCAGCAAGGTTCTTTGGCATGAGTGTGTTCTAGGGACATGGAAGGTCACATGTTGACTTTGTTTTAGGATGATTGTGTGAGACCGGTTAGCACGTCGATGGTTGGACAGTTCACATAATAGGGTCTTGATTCACATAATGAGGTTAAGTGCATGGTATGTACTAGACCTGAGTTTTCCCAAGTAGTGGGAGTTGTCACAAGTTTGGAGCCAATCCAAGAAAGAAGCATTGGAGGGCAATTCAATGGATTCTTAGAGGGACCAGCAGCAGGTGCACATGCTATGCAGGGTCAAGTTATTTTCTACATGGTTTGTAGATGTGGATGTGGCAGGTGATTTGGATGACAGGTGTTTCACCACAAGATTTATGGTGGTTGGTCTTCAAGGGTGATCTTGAAGAGGAATACAAATCCAAGGGAACAAACTAGATGATGTACAGGTACAAGTACAGTTGCAGCTATTTATCTCCAAGTGGGAGATTGTTAGGTTGTGGAGCTAAAAGCTTCAACTATGTAGATGAAGAAGAGGTTGCTGAAGTTCCAAAAGTATTGGTATTGGTAGTGTAACCAACGTCAGTCAAGATGAATGCAGAATTCAATCGACGTCAGTAGGAAGTCAGCTGACATCGGTCAACACCAGTCAGATAGGGACCGACATCAGTCACCTGTGTGTTCTAGAACTATTCATTGCATGAATAGCTAGTTTGTTGAACTGAGTGTTTGCATGTAAAGGCTATTTCGAGTCTCGAGCTGCATGTCTATTATTAGTAAACTAAGAGTCTAAGTTATTGTTTAAGTCTAGGATCTATTTATAGACCCATTGGCATGTATTGTAATTATGAGCTGAAAAAAAAGGCAAGGAAGATCCTTCCATTATAAGATCATTGAGTTGCAGGTTGTTGTAAGCTCATAGGAGATCTACATGTGTAAGTATGGTCTATTGAATTACAGGTTGCAAGTTCATGGGAGATCTACTTGAAGTACTTTAGAGTGCTTGGTACTGGCAAGGTTATTACTGACTAGTTGGAGAGGTGAACACCAATTCTGTGTGTGAGTTGTGTGTTGGGACCGTTTTTGGTAGGAGAGTGAACTTTTGAAAAAGAATTACTATACACTTGAGGTGTGGCAAGCCTCTGTAAGGTGGAAGAGTGTGGCGTCTCTTTATTGTATTCTTTTTTGTATAAGTGTTAATACAAGATAGTGTATTATCTCTCATATTTTGTGCTATTTGTGAATTCTAGTTACTTGTACTTCTAGTTAATTCTGCATGTTTAATTGCTTATATTTGGTAATCATATTGTGCTCTTTTTGAGGAGCAAGATCCTAACAAGTGGGATCAGAACAGGTGTGTTATTCTTGGATTCCCTAACAACCAGTCATCTCTGAAAGATAGTCATGTTCAGTTGGTGAAGAGAATATTTAGATATTTCAAGGTGACATTGGATTATAGATTATGTTATCCCACAAGTAAAGATTTCATGTTGGTTTCTTATACATATTTAGATTGGGTAGCGTGCTTGGATGATAGAAAGAGTACAAGTGGATGAGCTTTCTTCCTTGGTGATATCTTATTATCATTGTTGGGATAAATAACACCAGAAGCACACAATTGATTACTAAGCAACTTAATATGTGGAAATAACTAGAATACACAAGTAACTAGAATTCATAAATAACACATGATATGAGAGACAATACACAACTTGTATTAAAACTCTTGAAGAAAAGAATACAATAAAGAAGATGCCACTTCTTCTCCACCACCTCTTCAGAGGCTTCCCACACCTCAAGTGAACAGTACTTCTCTCCTCAAAGCTCTCTCTCCTAGGTCCCAACACCCAACTCAAACTCTGAGTTGGTGTTCACCTTATACCTGTGCTCCACGCACACCACAAGTGCTCCATGCACTCCATAAGTACACAACTATACTTCAAGTAGATCTCCCCTAAACCTGCAACAACCTGCACCTCAATAGACCTTACTTATGGAAGGAACTCCCTTGCCTTCCTCTTTGCTCTATCTGAGTACACACCTGTACTCCGAGTAGATCCTGCCTGATTCTGCTCCCTATTGTGTTGATGTCCTATCTGATCTTGCACACCTACAAATCAACCTAGTTCTACACACCTGTGAACCTTGACCTTACACACACATACACCTGTAAATCAATGATCTTACTTACCATGCAGATCTCTTATAAAGGCCATGCTCATCTGATGACCAAGATCATACACCCCTGAAGAATCTTGCTGACTCTCCAAAAATAGCACCCACCTTGGTACTGTGGCACTAGGAGGAACGCACCATTGCTCTACCTCTCTCTGAAGGAGCTATTTGCTCTCTTACTCCCTAGCACTCATTTCCAATACAACCATGAGTCTATTATATATATCTCATCCAAACAATAATTAGACATCTAATTACAATAATTAGATCCGCAGCTCTCAGTCTAAAAATAGCTCTCATCATGAAAACACTTGGTTTGTCAACTAACTACCTATAATAAACTCACAGTCGAACCACACAGGTGATCGACGTCGGTCCCTATCTACCTGGGGGTCGCCGACGCCGGCCAATCTATGACCGACATCGATTGCATTCCTGTCTAATCCTATCGACGTCGGTTGGCTAGACCAACGCCGGTGTCTGTGACACTCCGCAACTCATCTGCAACCTCCTCCATGTCTGCATCAGTGAAGCTTTTAGCTCCATAACCTAACAATCATGGTTAAGAAAGAAGAAAAATTTAATATCACTTTCTATAGTTGAAGCAGAATATATTGCAGTAGTATTGTGTTGTACTCAAGTGCTTTGGATGAAGCAAACTTTGGAAGATATCAAGGTAAAGTATGATGAGCCTATTTCTATTTTTTGTGATAACACAATTGTTATAAATATTTAAAATAATATAGTGATACATTCAAGAATAAAACATATTCCCATTAGATATCACTTTTTGAGAGATCAGGTTGAAGATCAATAGGTTAAGATGGAATATATCAGTACTACAGAGCAAATTGTAAATATTTTCATAAAGGCACTACCAAAAGACACATTTGAATATCTATGAGAGAAGTTGGGAGTAATTTATTTTACTTCGTGTCATTAAGTTTCAACATCAGTTGAGGGGGAGCTAAGTGTTAGCTCCAGGTAGGCCCTTTACCATTGATGTCAAAGGGGGAGAATAATAGGTACAAGTATAGGTGTAGAAATATGTATAGGGAATAGATACAAGTTAATACATTAAGGAGGAGTTACTGTATATTTTTTTTTTGATGGTAGTATGTGCAGGTTTTAGGATGTGACAATTTTAGTTTGAGGTTTCCATCAATGACAAAGGGGGAAATTATTGGAAATATTGTCATTGATGTCAAAGGTCTAGCATTATTGGTGATAAAGGCCCCATTGTATTTAATAGTGTTTTTAATATTCATATCTTGGCTAATGTGTGTTAATATTTATTTAATATTAATGAATATATTTTTGGTTGCATAAAGTCAAAAGAGGGCCCATGGAGAAGTCAAAGAGTCACAGGGTAAAATATGAAAGAGGAATGGGACGTATTTTCTCATGAAGAGTCATCTTGATGAATTCCAAGAGTCACCATGTGAAGACAAAAGAGGTATGGTGCATTTTTCCATGAAGGGATACTTTGAGGAATACAAAAAGTCACCAAAATAAAGACAAAAGAGGAAAGGATGCTTTTGCTTATGAAGGTTCACCATATGACTTTTCAAATGCAAGGATACGAAGGGTCATGCAAGTTTGGAACCATTTTCCATGAGGATTGAAGGGTCAAAAAGGGTGAATGACAAAGGTCATTTGGAAAGCTATAAATAAAGGCTTGATAAGCTATTTGTAATTTGTAAGATAGAGTATGATTTTTAATTGTTATGTCTATCTTAGAAGAGCAAAGGAGAGAAAAGAAATAGATATCGTAATGTGTTATCATTTGTTGAGAAAACAACATTGAGAGATAGTTGTGTTTTATACACAAGAGGGGTTAGTGCTCACAAATCTTTGAAAGGGGTTGGTTCTCCTATGGTTTGGTACTCATGAATATTTTTTGTGTTGGTGCTCAGCAAATGGGTTGGTGCTCCTATAATTTGGTGCTTGTGAATATTGTAGTTTAAGTTGGTGCTCATTCATATACTTGAGATTGTTCTCTATGGTTTTTTTCCATATTGGGTTTCCACATTAAATATGGTGTCTCTCTCTATATTGTATGGTGTTTATTATTTTAGTTTTATTTCATATCTTGAATGTATGGTTAAGTGGAATTTGATTAAGTGAAATTTTATAGGATTTATGGTATATTGATTCACCCCCCCTCAGTATATCATGTGCTTAACACTAGTGACACTTTAATCTTTTTTGAGTTAACATACCTTCTTCTAATTTATATGATTTTAACCCTAACCAAGCTTGAGTAATTTCAAGATCCCATTATTCTAATTGTGTGTGGTTTCAAGCCACCCTCTTTTTATAGTCTCTTTGGTATCTTAGTCAATTGTTTAGAAGAAAGATCAAATTTGTACCTTATTTAAACATTTGCATAACATTGATCCAAATTTAGTCAAATGTGTAGAATAATTTCTATAAACATGACAATAAGGTACACTCATAATGGGGTCTCCTATGGCCTTAGTTGTGAGGTAGAGCATTGTTATGGTAGACATGAGTATTCTATCTTGTTTGAGGATGTCACCCTCTTTGAGCCTATTTGATGAAAAGCATTCCAATCCATGTCAATTATTGTGCATCATCCTCATCTTTCCCCTTTTATTTGTTCACTACACTCAAATGTAATAATTTTAGGATATCCTCTTCCAATTTATTTTTCACGCTCGAAGGTTACCATATTAAGTTATCCCCCTTTAGTTTGTGCAAGTAATCTAGCTCTGAAACATGCAAATGTTAACATTTTACACTATTCTCCTTCATCTTGTGTGAGCAATCCAACTCCACAATGTGTGAAGGTTACCATTTTAGGACCTCTTCCTTTGGTTTGCACAAGCAACCAAACCATGAATCATCTAGTCATTACCATTCTTGGCCTATCACTAGTTTTTGATGAACCTATTGTTGAATAACCTCCATTTGATGAACCGGTTATTTTTTATCCCTTCTTCAAAAGTCTAATTTTTGGAGATCCCATTATTGAACCACAAACTAATAATCCTAAAAACCCAAATATTCCCCACTTTCTAAATTTTGTGTCGATCTTCAAGCCTCAAAAAGAAACATTACCTCTTCAAGAATCATCTTATGAGGACTATATTGTGTTTAAAGTTGATATTTTGAAACCAATTGTCAACCAAAACCATGATGTTATTATTGAAACATCCATTGATGATGAGTCAACCTATGATGAATTACCCATTCATATGTTACCTATTTTTAAAGACCCTCATCTCCTTGACAAGTTAGTCTTGGCAAAGTTATCTTTTGATCTTTTCTCACTCATTAAGGAGTCTCTTTTTAATAGAAAATATTATGTCAAGCCATCCCTCAAGTGGTTCCCTCTCTTTGATGGGCTTTGCTTAGATGAGCCAATCTATGTTGAACCCTTCCTAGATGAATCACTTTTTATTGAGCCTATTATGCCATCATAGGCCATTACTTTTTCAATACCAAGCATTCAACAAAACATCATTATAGAAATAACCATATGAGATGAAGAAGTAGAATTAGAGTCAGGTTCTATTTTTGAACCGACATCATATTTAGAATCAAAACTAGAATCAACATCAATTGTGACATTAGATTCAGAGTCCCTTGAATCAAAATTAAATTCAAAAACAAAATATAGTATTAGTTTTTATAACATTGGTTAAAATTGCCTTGTAGATCAATTTGAATATATTTGTGATCCTTCTATAGTTTTTGAGGATGACTAATTTAGCATTGATACAATTTCTCCTAGTATTTTCTACGTGGATTGTTTTACCTTTCATCATCTCATTTTTATCACCTAACATAAACATTACATTGACACTCCACCTCCCATGAATGTCGATTAGGACCGATAAAATCATACTTTGTTGAACTACATCCATGGTGACATACCATTTATAAAATATCAGGGGGGCCAAGACAAAATTCATTTAGAAGAAAAAAAAAATCTCCTAGTGAAATCTTTTTGGAGGCATTAGGGGGCAAGAAAAGATCAAACTCAACATCTTTTATTTAAACCATTTTGAAGGCACTATAAGATAATCAAAGTCAAATGTTAACATCTCTTTTTGAAACCTTCTTAGAGGCACTATGGGATAATCATGACAAATTCATCAGTGAAAACCTCATCAAGGTACTAAAAATTGAGAATAAAAGCTATTCTCTACTCATTGAATACATTATCAAATAACTAATCAAAATAGCTACCAAACTACAACATAATCAGATGGTAGTTACTCTCAAGATCAAAAAAAAAAATCATGGTCTTATCGAGAGCATCTTTAGAGGTTTTCAGCCCTACCATAGCTAAAATTATGTTGAATCCAACATCAAAAATACTACATGTGATTGAAATTCCCAATATTCATTTTTTACCCATTCATTATACACTCCATTATCATCCACCTACTCATTACCTACTTATATCATTTATCCTAACATTATTTACCATCACTGATAATACTTTCCTTTTTATAGGTTACAAGGTTATCTTGTCTTGATGTTTGAAGGAAGCATAATCAATTGACAATAGGGATCATAATAGCATTATTCAGGTCCAAATCTATAGCTAACTATTGATAGAGTAACTATATTAATGAGGAGTTGGGTAGCATTTTTTATAAACTAATCATTTTTTATTATCTCATTTGTTAACTAAGACAAGAATCTCCATGTCAACAAGATAAAAAAAACCATTTTTCATTTACCATTTACCCATTGAACATTATCCTTGCCTAGTCTCTTGGGGGTAACTCCATAGACCATTTTATTATAGGCATATTATACCATTGTGTTCTATTTACCACATTGTTTGAATTACATTGACTTGAGGTCATTTGGGACTATGTAGGTAGCACTTAATTACTATTGAGGCTAGCTCAATCACACCTTTTCCATGCTATCACCATTTTGTCAGTAATCTAAGCCAGTCATTACTTGAGGGAAATTTTATTATCACTATAGCTAATTTTCTTTTGATCATTTTCCTGATACCATTTTATTATCACATGTCTTTCCTATTGACCAAGTCTTGTTTTTAACCATCCTATCTAATCCCATTTTAATCTTAGTTCATTTTGTTCATCCTATAATTTTTATGGGGGGATTCTGATCCCATTTCAATAATTTTGGAATTTTATGTTGAATGATAGTCTATGATAGTAGTGTGACATTTGATCTAGCAAGTTATCTTTCATCTATCATATTATTTGGTATTGTTGATTATAACCAATTATGGGCAAATCAGTAGTATCCTTGATTATAACCACCTTTGGTAAAATCAATATTATGACATCATTTCATAATTATAATTTCCTATGGGAAAATTAAGTACAATGCCTTTTTATCATGCAATAATATATCACTTGGTCATTACTATTATCATTTGCCTTGTCATTTGCCTTTATTTATGAACTTGTTGTGACCTAGTTGATTTTTCATCACCTTTTGTGTAAGAATAAATACCATGACTTGGGACTATTATGGGGTTATGTAGGCCATGTTTGAATCATGTTGAGGTCAACTCAGTCCCTCTGATCATACACTTTTTCCATCTTGTGGTCATTTTAAGTTGGCATGCTCTCTCCATTTCATGAGCACTCTTTTATGATATTGTTATTTTACAAGTTTGTAATGTCCCCAATTTGGAGGAAGAGTAATTTAATTAAATTAATTGATTAATTTGTCCAAAATAATGATATTTTATAAGGATGACTAATCGGTTATTTTAATTAAATTAAAAAGTGAAATTAAATTAATTAATTATAAGATTATCACAAAAAAATAAATATTAAAAGGTGACCTTATATTTAATTAATTTAATAAAAGTGACTTAAATAAAATATTATATCATAAAAAAGTCACTAAAGTAAAATAATATTATTTTAATATTATTCTCTAGAAGCTTCTTGAAGGTTCCACTTCCACTTGGAAAAAAGGTATAAAAAGAGGATAAGCCAAGCTTTTAATCATCCAATATATTTGATACTTGACCTATTATGTTGTGGATAAGCCTAGGGTTTTTTTAGAATATTCTATTGGCCATTGGGATTGTTCACTCTCATAGATTTGCATAACTGAGGTAGTGAAACTATCTACTAAAACATTGCAGATTGGAGATGATATTATAGTCCTTTCATTTGAGCCAAAATTGTGGGCTTCATCTAGGAGTCCAATCTGTACTTAAATTGGAGAAGAAATACAAAAAATACAAGCATTTGATGCATATCTACTTGTAGATTATAAAGGCATTGAGGATTCATTATGGAATATATTTGTTGCTAGCTACTACAATACCTACTACAATAAATGCTACAGTGATCGCTACAGTAAATGATATAGTGATTGGAGCAATGTGAAAGGAATAAGTAGATTATTGAGGTTCACTTTGAAGGCATTTTGTGGCTTAAAATATTCATATTCATTATGGTAAAAATCATGGGTTTAAGAGGCACATTGGTAGCCATTGATTGGCATATTAGGCCTCACATATTTGTAGATTAGGAGCTTAATATTCATTGATTTCTCCTATGACCTTGGGTGTTCCCTTCCTAAGGATGGGAAAATGATATTTGATGCATATTGGGAGGTGTATAGGGTGTGAATATTTATTATCTAAAACTTTAGGTATGAAATAGGGGTTGATGCCTTTGGGCATTAATTTGGCATCAAGGAGGTATCAATTTAAGATATAATGTTGCCATCTCTTCATCGATTTGGAGGGCTCTATGTCCAGGTTCCTTATAGCTCATTTCATTGCATTGTAATATTATTTTTAGATCATAATCACATTGTGTTAAGTCCTTAAGGCACTACCATACTCAGTTGCATTCTTGGATGCCAAGAGTCTTGGCTATGCATATTTATATCAGCATTGTAATGAACATCATATTTCAATAAAGGAGAAATAAGTTGTAGATCAGAATATTAAAATTTAATCATTGCATATCAAATATAAATATTAGAGGTTGGCTACAAATTGTTTAACGAATTATCAAGTAGTTACTTTCATATCAGCTTATATAGTTTGTATGCTAAGTGTTTGACTAAATGTCAAGTAACTATAGTTATCATTCTCAGTCATATATATGCATTTGTAAAATATAAAAAGACTTACATATCATCTTGGTTACTTTATTAGTAATCTTTCATTCATTCATAAGCTCTTAAACATCATTGGCATCACAAAAAACCAAAGACAAGTCAAACTAGAAACAATATCAGCATATATCAATTGGCATGCCAAGTGTTTGGCAAAATTCTTAAGGTAAAAATTGAAGTGTTTTGAGTCTGATTGAATAAGGCTCTTTACAATGGTATCAAATCAGTTTCTTGCCACACTATTGGGTAATTTTTAGCTGTAGTTCAGAAGTTTCAATGGAATAGCATGGATATTCCTAAGAAGTAGTCAAATGCCATTATGGAAGAATTGGAAAAGCTTCAACAAAGTCAAAAAAGGATGGGTGAATTGATTTCACACATTAACAACATAGACAAATTAACAAGATATATGGCATCCATTTTTAAGGGGTCTATATCATAAAATGAAAAGAAGGTGGAACTTGTGGAGAATGTGGTGACTATTAGCGCTCAATATGATGTTATCAGTCATGATACCAAGTCTAATATTTATGACAGTAGTCCCTTGCTTGAGCATAATGAAGGTTTAAAAGTCATGGGATGTTCAGAAAGTATTATGGGAAAGACCTTGGGTATTGGCACATGAAATACAAGTGGTAAACATGAAAATTAGATAGAAAAGTGACCCATAATAGTTCTAACTTTCATGATAGCAGTGATGAAATTTTACATCAGCATGAGATAATAGTGACTACACATGTGCAAGATGCCTCTATTGATTTATCACCTAAAGGTACTTGAGATTTGGGTACTAAGGATACAATGTGTGATGTGGATTTATGTCATGGTGAGTCTATTTTTTTAGATCATACCTTAAAAAACAAGCTAGAAGGTTCATATATTGACTTAGAATCATAGGATCATGAGTTAGAGGGACATGTAGTTACATTGGAATTGGAAGTGTGTGAAAATATTGTTAAAATAGTAGATTATACCTTGTTATATGAGCTATCCTTTGAGGTATATAGAAATATTACCTTAGATATTGATGTGTGCATAGTTGATTTCATGCACGATGCTACTTATCATGAGAGGAGTGATGTTGATACAGCCTCATATCACAGTGCAGACCTTGATTCAGAGAACTCACATCAGAGTCATGAGTTATAGAGTCCTCATCATTTGGTTGGGTAGCTAAAGGTAAATGATATAATTATTACTACCACCATAGATCATTTTGATGTTGCTCATCAGATGTTGGCTTTTTAGGGTTGGATTACTTTCATGATAGATGAGCACAGAGATAGTGGTTTTTTCCTTATAGAGTTCATGCACTTTGAGAAGCAATTGGAATAATGAAACAAAATTACCTACATCTACTTGTGGACATAGATTATCTTCTCGAGTGGGATTGCATCTATCATAAGGCATTGAAGGCAAGGGAAGAGGAGGTTGATGAGCTTACTCATGAGCTTGAGGTGACTATTGACTCATTGAAGAGTGCTCAGTTGGCCCTTCAAGATTCATAGTCATGGATAGAGGAGCTTATCATGGAGTTGAGTTTGGCACATCACCATCTTTTGATATAGTTTAGGTTAATCCCATTATACGTGTAAGGTGAATTATTGATATCTCTTGTGACACAGTAGTTAATTCACTAGAGAGTTGTGTGACAACTCATGACACTACTCCATCATCTTCACAAGAGATATGTAAAGCATCATCTAGTTGTGGGATTGGTTCTTATGTTGATTTTTATCCCTCTCTTAGAAGTAAATCAATTATTCCATCCCATGCAGTTGATTATGATTAGTAGTTTATTGAGTTAGTTCAAGAGTATGAATCAATTTATTATTTTGAGGATTTAGAAATGGATGATTCAGATCAACCTGGAGTGATTGTATAGTTTGTGAATAATCCATTATTCAAGTTTGATGGTGGATCAATCTATGATAATCTACTCTTTGAGTTAGATGTTGATCATGCTCTTAATTCTAGTTATAAGATAAGCATTGATTGTAGTATTTGGGATCCTTCCAATGCATCAGGATTTCAAACAAGGTTTGTAGAGGAGATTTCAAAGATATACATGGTGAGGAATGCATACATCTTTACATTTGATCCTCATATATATGATTTATTTTAGATGCACAGTTCAGTGGTGCATGTGATAGACAACTTTTATGATAGTTTGCTTTATGTAGAGATTGGAAACAAATATGGTTGGTCTTCTAAGTTACTTCCTTTTGAGGGTCATACTCCTACAATACCTGATGGTGAAATCAAGTTGATTCAATAGATTCAGTTAGTTGTGCTAGTTCTGGTATTATAGGAGCTATGTGGTGATAATAGGGACATTACACATATCTTCCCTTGGGATCTTAGTGGGGAAGAGTTTTCTTTGCAGTTGAGATTGCTTGTGGATAAGCAATTTTAGGAGGGGTAGACTATAATGTCCTCAATTTAGAGAAAGAGTAATTTAATTAAATTAATTGATTAATTTGTCCAAAATAATGATATTTCATAAGGATGACTAATTTATTATTTTAATTAAATTAAAAAGTGGAATTAAATTAATTAATTGTAAGGTTATCAAATATATATATATATATATATATATATAAAGGTGACCTTATATTTAATTAATTTAATAAAAGTGACTTAAATAAAATGTTATATCATAAAAAAAGTCACTAAAGTAAAATAATATTATTTTGATATTATTCTCTAGAAGCTTCTTGAAGGTTCCACTTCCACTTGGAGAAAAGGTACAAAAAGAGGATAAGCCAAACTTGTAATCATCTAGGATAATTGATACTTGACCTGTTATGTTGTGGAGAAGCTTAGGATTTTTGAAAAATATTCCATTGGTCATTGGGAATGTTCACTCCCATTGATTCACATAATTGAGGTAGTGAAACTATCTACTCAAGGGTTACATATTGGAGAGGATATTACAGTCCTTTCATTTGAGCCAAAATTGTGGGCTTCATCTAGGAGTCCAATATGTGCTTAAATTGGAGAAGAAATATAAATAATACAAGGATTTGATGCATATCTACTTGTAGATTATAAAGGTATTGAGGATTCATTGTGGAATATATTTGTTGTTAGTTGCTACAGTACCTGCTATAGTGATCACTATAGTAAATGATATAGTAATTAGAGCAATGTGAAAGGAATAAGAAAATTATTGAGGTTAACTTTGAAGGCATTTATTGGCTTAAAATATTCATATTCATTGTGGGAAAAATCATGGGTTTTAGAGACACATTGGTAGCCATCGATTGGCATATCAGGCCTCACATATTTGTAGATTGGGAGCTTAATACTCATCAATTTCTTTGATGACCTTGGGCACTCCCTTCCTAATGATGGGACAATGATATTTGATGAATATTGGGAGGTTTATAAGGTGTGAATATTTATTATCTATAACTTTAGGTCTAAAATAGGGGATGTTACCTTTGGGCATCAATTTGGCATCAAGGAGGCATCATTTCAAGATATAAGGTTGTCGTATCTTCATCAATTTGGGGGGATCTATGTATAGGTTCCTTATTTCTCATTTCATTGCATTTTAATATTATTTTTAGATCATAATCACATTGTGTTAGGCCCTTAAGGCATTGTCATACTCAGTTGCATTTTTTGGATGCCAAGAGTCTTGGCTATACCTATTTTTATCAGCGTTGTAATGGACATCATATTTCAAATAAGGAGAAATAAGTTATAGGTTAGAATATTAAGATTTAATCATTGCATATAAAATATAAATATTAGAGGTTTGCTGAAAAAATTTTGATGAATTTTCAAGTAGTTACTTTCATATCAGCTTATATAGTTTGCATGTTAAGTGTTTAACTAAATGTCAAGTAATTGTAGTTATCATTCTCAGTCATATATATGCATTTTAAAAATACAAAAAGACTTGAATATCATCTTGGTTACTTTTTTATTCATCTTTTATTCATTCACAAGCTCCTAAACATCATTGGCATCACAAAAAACTAAGGACAAGTCAATCTGGAAATAATATCAGCATATATCAACTAGCACACCAAGTGTTTGATAAAATTCCTATGATAAACATTGAAGTGTTTTGAGTCTCATTGAGTAAGGCTCTTTACAGGGTTAAACCGTTGTGTGTCTCTTAATCCTCAATTGATTTGAGATACTTAGAAAATTTTAAAAATGTTCATAAAACATTTAAAAACTCAAAACATTTCATTTTTTATTGTGTTTTTTTATTGTTTGTTTGGTCTTTTAAATTTGTATTTGGTCTTATTATTTAATCTTAATTTTCCAAGTACATCTTGATGGTCCACATAGATCTCACTTATACATATCTTGATCTCATCTTTTTAATATGTCTTATTCTCTTTTTATTTGTCTTTGCTTTTTTGTTTAAATTTAAATAGTTGTAACTCTAGTGTTCTTTATTTTTACCATTATCCTTAGTTATAGGCACTCACATTTAAACTGGATCAGTGCAATTAGAATATCATGTCATTATAAGTTGTTCATACTTATGATGCCTAATTTATTTTTCTAAAGCAAGTAATTTGTGTTCAGGTTTCAAAATCTTAACATCAACATCGCTTTGATGAATAGTTCTCAAGAACATTTTTCATAATCTAGGTTCATGATATGAAAATAGGCATCTATATATCATACATTTTAGTACTCAACTCTATGCTTAAATGTGCATCTTTTTTCATACATCATGAGCCTAATCAATCTTTGGTCAATTTTATTCTTCCTTCATTCCATTTTCTTCCATTTTTGGGTAAACTACATTAGCCTAAAGTTCATGTTGGAACATCCATCCATGGAAATATATAGGCAACATATATTTATCTATCACATCTAGAGTTAGCTTGGCCACCTCCCTTCTTCTTTTCATCTCTCTCATCACTTTTTTCATTCTCACATGCTTGGGTTTTTATGGATTTCCAAGTCATTCTACCATCACATATACATTTGTGCCCATTCATTTTAAATATATACATTATTTTATCTTCTTGAGCTAATTTCTTGCCAATTTCCAATGTTGGGGCACAACATCTAAACAACATCTAAATCAAATCAGCCCTATAGGGGAAAACCATTATTTATTCTTTATCAGTGATCAAAATTAGCCCTACTAGGGCACAATTATCTTATCATGATCAAATATACTCTAATGGGGCACTTCTTATTATCTTTTTTTGGAGACCATGTTCTCTTTTTCATCTAATTCTAATCTCTCCACACTTTTTTCCATGATGGAAATTTTTTAGTGTGTAA
This sequence comes from Torreya grandis, assembly GCA_037957365.1. Classification (NCBI taxonomy): domain Eukaryota; kingdom Viridiplantae; phylum Streptophyta; class Pinopsida; order Cupressales; family Taxaceae; genus Torreya; species Torreya grandis. The sequence goes on from JARHVA010003577.1 coordinate 725,090, forward strand.
ATTGTCTTAGGATTGATCAATGCCATAAGCATGTAACTTGCACTCTTAAATTAGGTGCATTCAAAATTGTGTCTCTTATATGTTTGGATTGAATCATTCCCCTTCCCCCCATCTTTGGGGCCCATTCTACCTCTATTTATATTTTGATCATTGATCATAACCACGTGTGCAAGAATTATCTCATCTGGATGTGATCTATTCTATGGGTTAATCTTTCATTGTCCCTCTCTTTTTGAGAGTCTATCCTTTTCTTTCATATTAGTATTCCCTATTGAGGGGCATCATAGGTCATTTCTAATTTCTTATTGAAAACCTTTTTATTTGAAAAGACATTTATTTACCTTAATGTATTTCTATGCCTTCTCAAACAAGGGTAAAATGTAGACATCCAATTCTTAACACTATTTGTGTTGAAATTGCCAATCTTACTTGAATTGCACTCAAATATACATTTTAGGTCAAACTCACTAAAACACCCTAAATGGCTCAAACTTATTATTTACAAGGATAATTTAGGTCAAATTATACCTAAATGTGGTAATGCATTTTATGTGATTCCTAAGTTTGATCAATTCATTTCAAGTCAAAATGATGATTTCACCTTTTGTGTTCTAGATCACTTTTTTCTTCTAATGAAATAGTACACGTCATGTACTTTTATTATTTTATTTTGGAAACATCCTAAATGGGATTATGATTTCAATACATCTAACATCACCTTCCAATTCTTCTTGAGTCAAATTATGACCCAATAATATGACTTTTTGACCATTTTGATTAATTGAGGGCCAATTTCCAAAGAATTTCACAAATGTTGATTAATCTTGTTTAAGGATAACTGATTCAAATCAAGATCTTAAGTGTATTTTCCATAGATTTTATTGAATATTTATTTTTGTAAATTTATTTCTATTAACTATATCACCTAATGACATCATTTCTTGGAAAGGCATCCCTAGGCCATAAATACACAAAATATCTAAATCATGGCTTCCCATGCCTCATTAATGCATCTCATTCCTCATTAATTCCCCTTATTCCAAAATTATTATGAGTGCATTTATTGATTTTAGCCTCTAAAATTGAATGTATTCTTGGTCACACATCTTTATCTTAAGATGGATGATCATAATTCATTCTAATCAATCTCAAAAATCTATAAACAGAGAGGCTATGAACATCATTTTTAAGATCAAGGATTGTAATGTTATAATTATAAAATATCTTCACAGCTCATTTTTGTTTTAATTATTTTATTATTCATATTTAGATTAGCTTCATTTGATAGGCAATTGGATAATCTCAATATTATGAGCCTAGGTTTTATGGAGTGTTCTTGAGACATTGGAGTTTGCCACCATTGTTGATGAAGACAATAATGTTTGATCAAGGGGAGAACATTTTTTTGAGCTACTTTTTATAAATAGAATCACTTGGGAATGTAATGGTTTACTTTCTTTCATTTGTATCTTATTGTTATTAGCAAACCCTGCATGAATAGATTGGCTTGATTTAATTATCTCTCTATGCATTTTTATTTGATTTCTTGGACTAATGTTTGACTAATCATTTATTTTAATTCACTCTACACTCAGGGCCATTAATATTATTCTAAACCTTATGGATTTTAGGTTAATGGAAATGTGCCATTTATTGAGTTCTCAAATTTGTGGAACCTCGAGACCATTAAATGATTGTTTTTTTTTAAACTTACATGGTTTTGGGTAATATGGTTATAATGTGTGGTGTGTCATTTGGGATTGGTAACTTTGAATACTTACAATTTTATTTAATTAAACTTTATTATAGTTAAACATGGTTCTACCATGTGGATGTCCTATGGTGACCCAACTACCAATAAAGTACAATACTTTTATCAAACTGTAGTCAGTTTAAAGTAATGTGGTAATTCCATATATTATATTATTGTAGCTCTAACAATTTATACTCTTAGAATCTTTTGTAAAGGTTTAAGGGATCTAGGTAATGTAATCTTACCATTAACCTGACCTTGGAGATTGAATTTGAATACTTTGAAAGTCCATGTCAATAGTCATGTCAACACACAAAAAATTATACAAACACTAGGACATGACACATTATTTCTGTTAGTCCATAAAAATCATAAAGTTGATTTTAGATAAGCATTATGAAAACCCAAGGTTAAAAATAAATCACAATCAATGTTCAAGCTTTGATTTTCATAATTTAAACTTTTGTAAATTTAGACATTGAAGACAACCCTAGCCTTTTGCATATTATAACCAATTTCATGGGTATCTAAGTCTTATAGGACCTTGAATAAAGATACATAAATAATAGTGGGTCCCTATTTGAATTTTAAAATGGGGTGTTTGTGTTAGGGCATACACATTTCATTAACCATCCACATCTATTTATAATCTGAGCATGATATACAAAATAGGGGGCTCCTCATTGGTAAGTGAAGATGTGTTTATTCCCTCGTTAGCTCAATCATAATTATGATACACTATTCGACTAGTAATTATTCTTATTTTATAATTTCTATTTGATTTTTTTTAACTTGTGTGTATACAAAACCTATATTAGGTTTGTATGCCAAGATAGATCCCCAAACAAAGCTTATATATAAATTAAAAAACTATAAATCAACCATTATATTAGATTTTAGATTCAAATTACCGACATGGTAACCTTAATTAACATCATATAAAATATAAAATTATAGGAATAAACAACATACATGCTTTAAATTTGATCCTTCTATACCTCAATTTGATATAGAAATTAATCCAAGGCCTATGAAGAGACCCAATGGACAACCTACTTAAATTTATTTAAGGTGATTATACATGAAAGTGAAATAAAATAGAGTTACATAATTATAGAATATTTAATGTAAATTAAGAATACAAATGTAGAAGAAACCATTACACATTTAACACATGAGGTTGGTAGAGGGGTGCCACTTCTATTCAATATAAATACTATGTAAGTTTATATATGTGTATAATGCATAGTCAAACAAGGAATGCAAGTTAGTGTCATAAAAAATGGATAAAAATCCTAAATAATTATTCTATACTATGGTATCATCAGATAAAGTAGGGAAAATAGGTTCATATTATTATAGAAGGATAAACATCTTAATTGATTTACATGATATGAGAAGGGCTCATCTAATATGAGATGATCAAGGCATGAAAGTTTTAGGATGTGTAGACATGGATGATTAGGAAAGAGGACATTGGACACTCACTTAGTCATTGTGTGAGTATCCTATATGTATTCCTCACCATGTTTAGTGTCAAAAAATATACAACATTATAAGGAAATAATTAGAATAGATGATTATAAAAGTAGGCAGTTACAAGAATGGTTCATCTTCTATTTGTGTGGTATTTTGAATTATTATATGTGTGATGGTTACACTTACATTGGTGTTCAATTGATGAAAATATCCTTTACATATCATATACATAATGAATTACACCTATCATACCACACAATAAACAAGTTCTATTATATGGATGTTAATTCATGCATTGAGCTAGACTAAAGTGTGGAATGTTATAAGGTGCTATAAAAGCACATAGGGGTATTGCATGTATGTCTAATTATCATGACATGATGCAAAGTTGATAAGTCATGTATAATAATATAGTATTATAATTTGTTCATATTAACACTATAGAAACACATAAGGATATAACAGAGGCTATATAGGTACCACACATTACTACGGTGATTCATCTTGGTGTTGTAAAAGCACACAAGAGTATAGAGAGTCTCTAAAATTATCATAGAGGTACATAGGATATGTGGGCCATAAAATCATGTGTGGAATTGTGTTTTATGTATAATATTTCCTTGTGTCAACTTTTAATGAGAGGAATAATACACAAGGAGATATCATTAATTTTAGAATAAGCCAATTCAGTTGGCATGACCTAACTTTTATGGGTATGCTCATATTGTGAATCATATCACCTTTTCAAAAATTTAATCCCATCATATATAGGTTCACATAACTAAATATATTAAGGGATGAATGTTGGGCCCTACAAAAACTCTAAAGACCTTTGAAACTACCCTAAAAGTTTGATTCTAATAAATTATAGGAGTTGTGTGGTGATGCAGAGGATGTATAAGATATTGAACTTTGGCACATGGGTGTTGAAATTGATACATAAAATAATGATAATAGCACAAGAATATATAATCAAAACTCAATAATTATAGTAAGATCTATTGTCTCATATCCTCTAGATTAGTCATTCCCCATTAATGAGTAACAGTCCCCATCATTTTGACTTGGGTTTCATGATAAGGGTGTTGAAATAATGCTCCAATAAAAAATCTTAGTGGCATGGTGATGCCAAATCTAATACTTAATAAGTAATTTAACATGGAAAATATATAAAAACAAAATTACATATACCATTGTGTTTATTTTAGTGATGTACTACATGGGATACCAATGATCCAATATTTGTTGAGAATTTTGAACCCATGGTGATAGAGAGTGTGCCATTATTTTTTATACCAAAATTTATAATTTTATATGGATACCTATCAATAATAAAGGTTGTACATTATCCTCAACTATAACACTGAGAAGTAGGAGTGTATGTACTCATACTACTTTCTTCAGGTATTAAATAATCCTTGTAAGTAATAATAGATTTCAAATGAAGCATATCCATATCAAATGTATGTTTTAATCTAAATAACCTATAAAAAAAATTGAAGCATGATCCACTAACCTCAATTCCATATTAGTGATGATATAATTATCTCTGCATTATATGAGTTTAGTGTCTGATATCAAAACTCTAAGATAAAAGAGTGAAGTTGAGAAACTCCAAGTGCTCTAGCTCTATGAAGAAATATGAATCTTCCTCTATGGCCACACAATATGTTGCCTCAGTAAGCATTGGCCTACTGATGGTGTAAAACCATAGAGGTGATGGTACATAATGTAAGGCAGTATATGTAGGGATCAATGTATGTGTGACATATAGTATGAAGTGTTGTTATCCAACACATTAATGATGTGTAAAGCTTTACACTTTTAAGACCACTATAGAGAGGAAGAAACTTTTCCCCATATATCAACATCCATCCACCATAGTGTAGTTTCAAATAATGTAGAGTTATTTGTACAAGAATGCATGAGTACGAACAAGTGGACTGGGAATGGATTCTTATTTCATAGAGAAAATAAGGATGAATATTCCAACAATTCTCAGTTTTATGATGACTATGATGATAATGGCTACAATTAACTAGAGAATGTAATATGTGTCTCTTATGGGAGATTATCAAAATTGGTAAAATTGAGCCACATGATGTTTTTTTCACTCTAAATGTGAAGGTGGTTGTTGAGGTGTATGCCTTGGTTTGTGTTGTTGTTACCACACAATGATCTTATAATTTAAATTTTATGCATGTGATTAATATTATTTTTATGTAGAGCACTATCAAGAAGCTTGTACTTTTAATTGTGTATAGCATCTCTATTGAAATGTATGTCATATTTAACACTATAATGAGACATATTTTTTTATAAGAAGCCTACCTTCATGAATAAAATTAATTTTTAATGGTGTGCGATTGAGATGCTCACATGTCTTGTTCAACTTTCTCAAGGAGATGCTAGGATGGGTAACCCAATGTAAAATTGGAAACACTTGTGCTATCTTCTAAAAAGTATGATGTGTAAGCATTATTTGATGGAATATACATTTTATGCACCTTGTACACTCTCAAACCATGATTGAGATTCTTTATATTCATGTGGTTAGCACATTTTAGTCACGTATTAGCACACTTTAGTGTATTATCCTATTTTCTTGGTCTATAGTTGTGATATTGTGACCATTGATAAGCTTTCTTATCAATGGCCCACATTAGTTTGGAATGGATCCAAATTTAAATTTTTAGATTCACTCTCCATCATTTATCAACTCTCTTGATAAATGGTTATCCTTATATTCACATGGATCATGGACCCATGCTCTCATCTATATATTTTGCATGCTCTCACCCTCTTTCAAGGTGACAAGGGTAGATATTATGCTATAGAGTTCATGTTCATTTGGTTCATTCTTAAAATATGCTTGGAGTATTTGTGGTGAAGTTTTCTCTCTCTCACATTGGGTAGTCTCTTACCTTTCTCTTGTGTTTTAGCTTATTTCATTATGGTTAGTATAGATTATACTTAATTTATTTCATATTCACATGCATATGTTAATATTACATAAATTTATCAAGTAATTTTCCTTCTATATCTCCATAATATATATTTATTAGTGTAACTTAGATATATCATAAATGTTATATAGAAACCCTTAATTAAACCCTTTCAAGGATTTCTACATGGTATCAGAGCAAGATGTCTCATTTGCATTAGGTTTTTCTTATAAATTTGAAAAACCATAAAAATAGAGAATAAATATTGTATTTTTATATCTTTAAATCATCCAAACATAGATTTTTATAGTAAAAATGAAGCATAAGAAGTCAAAAATAGATGCTCAAAATTCTAGCTCAGTCCGATGATTAGATTGAGAGACATTATATTTTTTGTATCTTTTGTCATGACCCTAGTTGAAATATGACTTTAATTCAAATTATGGTTGATTTATTACAAAATATATACAATATTTTAAATAAATTAATTCATAAGAGACGTTTTTTGTGTAGGAACAGCCTGTTAAATTTTGATAACAATTTGACGATTCATTTGGGAGAAATCTGATATTTTTTATCTACTTCTAATGCTACAAAATTCAATATTGTAAATTTTTGTCCTCCAAATTTCATATTTTGGACTCATATTCTGATATTGGTGCATTTAAATGTTTTAAAGTTTTTTCAAACACTTTAAAATTTAATTTCCAATTTACATAAGCTTAAAATCAAAAAAAACTTGCATATTTCTTTCCAAAGATTTAACACTCTTAGTTTACATATTAAGTTTTTTGTTTTATTATGAATTTTTAATTCTCTCTTGATTTTTTAAATGATTCATGCTCATTTGCAAATCTTAAACTTTTCACAATGGATTTTATATTCCATGTTTTTATGCTTGATTAAAAACATTAGGTAAATTGATGAAAACTTTGATTTGAGTGAAATTTTCAAAACCTTGGTTTTTTAAATGAAAAAATTAGTTTGTTTGAAACAAAAACAAAACCCTAAATTTTAATAAAATTAGATAAAAAAAAATTCCTTAAGTTTATTTAATTTAAGGGAAACACTTTTAGCATTCTTAACAAATTCAAAACACACCCAAAAAACCTTGTGAGTTTAGGATGGATTCCTGTACTCCACCCACATCCCAATCCTTTGATGTCACATAATTGATTAAATTGTTCCAATATGAAATTCAATTGTTTATTAAAATCCAAAAAACCCAAATTCAAACTTTCATGCAAACAATCCAAACTCAAAACCAAAATACCTCAACCTCTACACTTCCTATTCCCATTCCGCATCTCCTTCTTCATAAACCCAAACCTGATATAATTCTTGATGGGTAAAAATATGGGATATGGAAGGAAAATTTTAAAAAGGCCTTGTAGAGATACTAAAGAGTCATTTATGGAACCTTATGTTTCCTTGATCCTCTTTATACCCCATATATTAATTCATCCAAGCATTCTTCTTGGATGCGGAAAACCCTACCATCTAAAATAAGATTTTGAAAATTTCCAACATTTAAGACACTTTTGAGTATTTGAAAATTGAATCTAAGGACATTTATCCTCAAAGAAAATTAAAACTTAGAACTAAAATGGATTTCATCAATATTGAATACTTTGACTCCATTAGTAAACATATTGATCAAATGAGTGCACTTAGAGAACAACTTGAAGAAGTAGGAGTTGAATGCTATGATGATGAATGTCTTATATATAAATTCACATGCTCTCTACATCTTACATATGATAACATTAGAAAACTTATATATTTTGATGATGAATCTATTAAGAACCTCACCTTCACTAGTTTGTGTAAGAAAATCAAAGGTATGGAGGAGTTACACAAAAAACTAACCAAAATGTCATCTACACTAACAACTCAAATCAAAATCCTCCTTTCTATAAAAACAAAGGCTAAAATAAACAACAAAGCAAAAATTGTAAAAACAGAAACAACCTAAATAAAAATAACAAATAAAACAAGGACAAATAAGAACATAACAACCACAACAAGAATACTCACACCAAGTACAAGTATTTTAAGTTTCAATATCATAATATGACCAATGCAAATCAAAAAACCATCCTCATCCCATATGCAACAAATGTAACCACAAGGAATCTGATTGTTGGTTCAAGGAATGTGGAATCATATTTGGGTTGAACAATCAATAAAACACAAACAACCAACTTCTCTTTAACATTCAAACTAATTTCTTGACTTCAAGGGAAATAAACACATGGGTCATTGATATTGGATACACTCAACACATGGCCTATGATAATAATAGTTTTGAAAAAAATCAAGATGAAGATAAAAATATTTTCATAGGGAATGACTTCACTTTAGATACCATTACTAGTGAAGATGTGAAATTAAACAAAAAACTCAAGATCATAAATGTACTACTCATTCATTCCCTTAAAATAAACCTTTAAGTGTCAAACAACTTTCAAAAAACTTGTCAAACAAGTAATATTGGTACTCTTTGAAAATGAGAGATGTATGATATATGATTCACAAAATAAATAAATACCAAGTGGTACATTGAAAAATAGCTTGTTCATCCTAGATGATACCACCCCATCTATACAACATTATGCCTTTATGGAAAATAATCAGCAAAACTTCAAATTGTGGCATGAGATATTAGGTCATATAAACTCTCAAAACATGTGGTTTTTGAAAAATTAAACATGGTAGAAAACTTAGATTTAAGAAATAAAATCCAAGATCATAAATGTAAAGGTTTATTAAAAGGTAAAAGTCATGAGGATAAATTTGATGTTGGGAATTCATGTAGGGATTCTATGACCCTTCACCTTGTGTATAGTAACCTAATGGTTCCTTTGCATATTCCAAATTTTGGAGGGAAAATATACACCTTAACCTTCATAGATTATTTTTTCTAGAAAAACTTGGATATTTTTGCTCAAAACTAAGGATGAAACCTTATCCAATTTCAAAACCTTCAAAACACTTGTTTATAAAAAAAAGTGGTCATCAAATCAAGATATTAATAAGTTACAATGAGGGAGAGTATTAGTCCAAAATATTTCAAGGATTCTCACAAACACATGGAATAAAAAAGGAAAGAAGCATTCCTTATACTCCACACAAAAATAGAGTTGAAGAAATAAAAAATAGGATAATCATGGAAATTTAAACATCTATGCTCTATGCCCATAACATTCCCTTGAAATTTTTGGGAGAATATACCACCACTACTATTTACATCCTAAATAGAACCCCAACTAGAGCGTTAAAAAACATTACACCAGAAGAATGTTAAACTAATCACAAACCGAGTGTTAAAAACTTTAGGGTCTTTGGGTGTGATGCTTTTGTACATATTCCACATGAGAAAATGAAGAAATTAAATGAGAATCTTGGAAAGGAATATTTTTGGGTTAATGTGAGGAAAACAAAGGATATCAAATTTATAATCTTAAAACTTCCTCCATCAAAGATGTAATAAGTGTTGTGTTCATGGAGGAGATTTTTATTATCTTCTTAAACACAAAAGATAATGAGGAAGTTCATGATGATTGCAATTTATTTTTTCAAATACCCTTTCACATATTTTCTCCCACACCTATTTCTCATTTTGAGAATTCATATTTTGAAATAGAAGACTCATCATGTAATGTTCCCTTGGTTATATCATCTATCTCTTTGGATTCACCTCCCTTATAACCCACACAAGAGAATGACACTTTAGAAACAAATGATCAAAATTTGGGAGATAATCAACATCAACTCTTGGATAAACCCATCTCTTAGACAATAACATAGATATTACTTCTTTAAAGAATGATCAAACTTTGGACACAAATCATGATGATCTCAATGCATTTGACTCTAATAAATTTTTTATGGATCAAAATGATATTTTTTATTTTTTTAAATAAATATATAACTTGACTCATAATTTGGAATAAAAATTAGATAAACAATCTTCAAAATTCAGTAATAAAATCAATTTTGGACTTAATCCTAAGATAGTTTTATCAGAAATGCATCTACCACCTACTACTTGCACAAGATCTAGGTGCACTTATTTTGAATTTTATAGCTCACATTGATGATCGTGCTTACCCCACATCTTAAAAATAAGCAAATAAACACTCTCATTTGATAAAATCCATGAAACACAAGTTGACACAACTTGAAAAAAACACCACTTAGAAACTTGTCCCAAAACCTTGTGATAAAAATATTATTAGTTCCAAATGGGTCTTAAAAACAAAATTTAGAAATGATGGAACCATAATTAAACACAAGGCTAGAGTTATTACTTTAGGGTTCTCACAAATTGATAGAGAATATTATGATGAAACATTTTCACCTATGATAAGACAAACCATGGTTAGGCTTTTGATATCCATTATTGTTAGTCACAATTGGTATATCCATCAAATCGATGTTAAAAGTACAGTTCCTTCATGGGGATCTATAATAATAAGTTTACATGAGGCAACCACCTATATTTTTACAAGATTCAAAACTTGTTTTTAAATTTCAAAAATCTTATATATGGACTAAAATAAGCCCCTAGGGCTTGGTACAACAAGATAAACCATTTTTGGTAGAAATTTATTTCTAAATGATGTGAATGTGACTATGATTTATATGTTTACTTCCATAATGATTGCATATTTGTTTCGTTTCTTGTCTATGTGGATGATCTTGTTAAGACTAGGTCTTCTGATGATTTGAGTGACAACTTTAAAATTTAACTTCATACACATTTTGAAATTGATTGACCTTGGATTGATGCATCACTTCTTAGGCCTAAAATTTTGGCAAGAACTCACTATGATATTTATTTCCCAAGCCAAATATGTCTTAGACACACTTAGACACTTTGACATGGAAGATTTCAAGCCTATTAAAACTCCCATAGAAACAAAATCCAAGACTTCCATAGAGACCTCTTCCCCATCCATCAATCCTAATCACTATAGTTCCTTTTATGAAAGGATAAACTATTCGACACATATAAAGCCTGATATTGCATTTTCTATTGGATTTGTTTCTATATTCATGCATAATCCATAAGAACATTCAGATATAATTATATGCATCTTTATATATGTTAAGGGCACTCACACCTTTGGCTTGAGATATGATGTAGGTTTTTCTATGAGTTTTCATGTTTTTTCTAATAATATCTAGGTCGATGATATTGATGATAGTAAATATACTTGTGGATATGCTTTATTTCTTGATTCTACATGTTTTTATTTTATAGGTTTCAAACAAATATGCATTTCTTGTTCATATTTTGATGTTGAGTACATGGAATTAATATAGGCTTCTAAAAAAGTTGTGTGGATCACATGCACATAAATATTATTCCTTCAATGATTCACATAGATAACCAAAGTGCCATAGAGATGGAAAAAAATGAAGTTTCATAGAACATCAAAACATATTGATATTCATTTTCATAAAATTAGAGAATGAGTTGTTGAAAATAAAATCACACTGAAATATTGTCCAAGCTTAGAATAGGTTACAAATATATTTACTAAGACTTTGTGTGAAGCCACCTTCACAAGATTTAGATCCATGTTTGGAGTACATGATTATGAATATACACACATTTTTTAGTTGAACACATTAAATCATAAGTCTTTTTGAGGCCATGGTGCTGACATAAATAAATGTTTTTAACTCTCTCTTCTAAAGGAGTGATTCCCTTTGAAGTAGTATAGACATTGGCAAGGAAATGTAAGTTTCCTTGGACTCTTAGCATTAAGAATACTACATCCATTGGGTGACTTATTTGGATGTATTATCTTATCATTTTATGTGAGCCTATAGGATTACTTACATTCTCTCATTTTTTGGTCCTTCATCATATTTTAGTGTTTCAAGATATGAAAGATTCGAGAATACCATGCTTATGTAGAAAATGTGACCATTCCTTCACTTATTCATCCATACTCCCATTTAGTAGGGGTGATGGAGTATACATTTTTATGCCTTGTAAACTCTCAAACCATGTTAGAGAGTCTTCATATTAATGTGGTTAGCACACTTTAGTGTATTAACTTGTTTTTTTAGTCTATTATTGTGTTACTTTATTCACTTAACATAATTTTATATTGTGACCATTAATAGTATTCCTCATCAATGCCTCACATTAGTTTGTCATGGATCCTAATTTATATTTATAGATTCACTCTCCATCATTAATCAACTCTCTTTATCAATGGTTATCCTTGTATTCATACAATCATAGACCCATGCTCTCATCTATATATTGTACACTATGTCACCCTTTTAAAAGGTGGAAAGGTAGAGATTATGCTATAGATTTCATGTTCATTTAGTTCATTTCTTAAAATATTATTGGAGTATTCATGGTGGACTCTCTCTCTCTCTCTCTCTCTCTCTCTCTCTCTCTCTCTCTCTCTCTCTCTCTCTCTCTCTCTCTCTCTCTCTCTCTCTCTCTCTCTCTCTCTCTCTCTCTCTCTCTCTCTCTCTCTCTCTCTCTCTCTCTCCTCTCTCTCTCTCTCTCTCTCTCTCTCTCTCTCTCTCTCTCTCTCTCTCTCTCTCTCTCTCTCTCTCTCTCTCTCAAATTATCCATGAATGTATCAATTTATTTTCCTTCCATTTCTCCATAATATGAGTGTTTAGTGTGATACAAGTATTTCTACATCATTTTCATGTGAATGTGGTGAGAAGTGTATGAAACTTTATTTGTTTATGCTACAACTAGTGTAAATAATACCCATATTTCATATTCTCATTTGTTTGGATGGGTTTGATGATAAATTGACCATATTTTTATATACCTTGGCATTCATGGCCCATTTTATTCAATATCTTGGAACTAATTCCCTTGGTGTGTTTTTTGAGACTTATAAACAAGATTACCCATGAATTAGACTATAGTGAATGATAGGGACTTAAAATGTTCTCTTACACCATTCTATCTACATTCCATGTAATTATTAGCCATGGTGTTGCTTTTATGATTATAGGATCAATCACTTAAAACTTTTTGCACTCAAATTTGAGTCACTCAAGTTATTTCTACTTAGCACATAACTCCTACTATATATTTTTCAAGACAAGAAAATAAATATCCTTAACTTAAACAAGGCTATAGTTAATAGGCTTATCATGATTAATATTAAGCATCATGAGATTTATTATCTACTCCATGATAAGACCAAATCCTTTATACTTAGATTGGAGAGCTTATTGTAACTATTTATTTTGGGTCTAGAGATGTCAGCTCTCCTCAAGCAAGAAGACATTATATTTGAGATAATTTGAAAGAGACACATCCATCTAGGAGTTTTTTGCCTTCTTGATTAATTTTACCATGACTAAAATAGATAAAAAAATGGGCACACATTTGAATACAAGGTCTCTATCTTAGCATAGAAAACTAAATGCATGATGGTGTGACTAAATTTACTCTAATACCATTGATCTGAGGCCTAGGAAGAGACCTAGTGGACAACCTACATAAATGGATTCAAGGTGGTTATATGCAAAATAAAATTCAAATAAAGCTGAAAAATTAAATAATATGTAATGTAATATAAGAAAACAAATGTGAAAATAACCATTACACATTTAACATAGGACATTGGTAGAATGGTTCCACTTCTATTGAATGGAAATAATAGGTAAAATTACATATGCATACAAAGCAAAATAAGACAATTAATTTAAGTCCTCTAATAAAAAAGGGATAAACATCCTGACTAATTCATCTAGACTATGGTGTAATCAAATAAAATGGGTAAAGTAGGTTGATGTGATTATAGAGGGATACACATCCTAATTGATTAAGTTTTCATTTGATACAATATGTTTAAGGCATGAAAGTATTGAGGATGCTATAGACATGGCCTATTAATAAATAGGAAAATGGCCACTCACTTAGGTACTATGTGTATCCCTCACCATGTTTTATGTCTTACAATATATATAATTACAAGGAATTAGTTACAATGGATGGGTATAATAGTATAAAATTATAATAATGGTTCATATTTTACCTATGTAATGGTTTGACTTCTTGTATACACCCTAAATTGGTCAAGAAACCACACATATCATGTCTTTTCACAATCCTTTCATAAGAGACTCCAACTGGAGAATATGAGCTTTGTTCACATTTAGCCATTTCTTTCATTTTATTCATTTGGATCTTGATCCATGCTTGAATCACCTTTTTGCCTATTCTCAGTCATCTTGAGCTTTTTAAATAGTCATTCCACCTTAGCTAGGTCAAGTTTTCTATCTTCTTTCCATCCCCCCAAGTCCAGGGACTATAGGATAAGAGTGTTAGGGTTAGACTACAGTGTCGGTGCCAATAGTGTCCATTTCCAGTGTTCTTGTCTAGGGTCATTTTTAATTACAATGGATAATTTCTTTCACTAGTTGAGTCTCAACCCCTTTCTTAGCTTCTTCCCTAAATTTTCCAATGTTGGCTAAATGGAAATATATCTCTCAAATTTGAAATAATGAGCCTCCTATATAAAGGACTTCATAAGGCATTTTATATCTAGCACCTACTACTTTGGCACATTAGACATAATAAATATTATTCAATAGTATAGCTCAGAATTCTACATCACACATAGACTTGCATGCTTGATCAAGGAAGGGCCTAGGAAAAATTCATTCTTGCATCTATTATGCACATTGCCTAAGGGAGAACTACATTTTATTTGAGACCCTAGCTTGAGGGTTAATGTAGGTAAAGATCAAGATATCAAGGGTTCTAGATCATGTGATCATTCTTCCCCTAACCCAATTTTTCCTATTTTTGATTTTGATGTATTTATTTTTTTCATGTGTGTAGATAGATACAGGGTTTAGAGTTTGAAACAAACCTAAAACGAGCTCTGTTGACTTCTTATCCTTTAAAATTTTGTATATAATCTCACACTGAGGTGGTGAATAAAAATTAAAAAGCTTAGATCTCTAGGATAATAGTGGTATAGGTGGACTACAGCACTGGTGCCACTCCTATCCACTTTTTGTGCTCCTATCCAATCATAGAATGAATGCTAGATCTAAATTCTAGATACTGTCCCAGTCTTGCATCTCAATTTCTAGCTCCTAAATCATCTACTTTAACTCTTTTTTAGATAACTTTATTTCTCTTCCTCATGTAAATTACTTGATAAAAATCTATAATTTACCCTATTAAACCATATTTTTACCCTTATTCTATACCCCTTATTATTTGGGAACTACATAATAGTTTCCCAGAAATAATAAAACACTTCCTTACAACTATGACAGATACACTTCCATAGGTGTTGCATTGCTAAAATGATACCTAACATGGTATATAATTTGTTAACACCATATGGCATAAGATTTATGGTGTGTGGTTTTGATTCATGCACTGAGCTAAAATTATGTGTAATATGTTGCAAGGTGTAGTAGAAGCCTATAGGGGTGTCACATGTCTACATGTTTGGTGTGAGAAGTTGTTAAGGATAAAATTCATGCACAATATTATAGTGTTACATGGTATTCATAATAAAAATGAGGAAACAAACAAGGATATAATAGAGGTTATACAAGTACCATAGATTACTATAATGATTCATCATGGTATTATGGAAACACACAAGAGTGTAAAGAGTCTCTATGAGTGTTGTATAAATACACAGGTTGTGATGACTACACAATAATGAATGGAATTGTGTGTTGTGTATTATTTTTCCTTTTTTCCTTGTGTCAAATTTGGATGAGCCATACAAGCTAAAAAATTCACAAGGAGATACCACATATACAAGAGTAAGCTAGTTTACTTGGTTTGACCTAATTTTTTGGGGTATTCCTTGATTATCAATCATAATACATTTTTGAAAATATTATCCAATCATATATATTTTTCTCATAAGTAAAACTACATAGTGATACAAGTGCATCTTACAACCACTAAAGAGACCTTCAAAATTTACCCACAAGGTTTTTAGTGCTAACATGTAGAGCTATGTGATGATGCATAAGATCTTTCCCTTTGGCACATTGGTTTTGAACTTGTGCCACAAGCTTATAACTTTAGTGTAATTCTAGATGAGCAATACCTAATAAATATGATAAGATATGGTATCTTAGATCATCCTTGATTAAAATCCATGAAATTGTATGTCGCTCTATCTAATTTGATAATTTGACCCATATGATTTGATACTTATGCTCAATCTCATCCATGTAATATGTCTCATTATGACATAGAATCTATCACATATTCATGTAAAATACACCACATATTCCACTCATATGCATAAATTTGTCAATTTATCCAATTATCTCATCTTAATCATGTAATATACCCCAAAATTAGATCTATTTGTTAAGGCTTGAATCTCTATGATAAGCCCACTAGTAGACTCCCATTTTGATGTTAGGAACATATCCTATGAATCACTCATCTAAAAAAAAGAGTTATAAACATCATGTTATATATAAAATATGTAATCATATAAGGTACATGTGATAACATGATTATATTATGTCATTATATAGAGTTTTGATCATTCACACACATATGAAACATGTATCCTAAAGCATACAAGTGTCATGTCAAGTATATATAAAAATTAGGAATACATTAATAGTCATCATAGATATAATTACCTACTAATAAACCATGTGTAATATTTATGATTTGAATCATGTAATCACATAAAAGTAGGATAATTATTTATATGAATTACAACACCAAAATTTTAGTAATCATGTAGATATGCACACAATGTCATGAATTTAATGCACACAATAAATCAAGACATGACACACTTTATCTCAACATAAATACATTGTCATGACATAGACTATAGGATCCTAAACATTACTTACATATGATGTGACAAAACATAATCAATGCACTAATAAAATCATGTAGGATAACATTCAATGTCACACACATCAATGGTCATAAAAATAACAATCATCAATGATCACACATAGAGGCACACTATGTCACACACACGGGACACACAATGTAACATGAAATTTCATGCACAATGTCATCACACAATGTAATAAATAATAACTTATAAAACTAGTAAAAATCATCAACATCAAACATGCATATAATATATATATATATATATATATATATATATATATATATATATATATATATATATATATATATATAATACACACACACACACACACACACAATCAATCCATGTCATCATCATAGCATAGGAAATTGAACTATCCATAACATATAAAACTACATATAGTATAGACAAGATTAAGTCATATGTGATCAACCTAATTATCTCAATATGATCAATGGAATTTTCAAATAGAGATGTAACTTGTAAAGTGTACAAATATGTTCCCAATGTAGGCATTCCCCTAGTGAAGAATGTGTAGTCTTTAGGTGTAGGAATGTTTGACATTTGAATATCCATGTGTCTTATATAACTTTTATGTCTTAAATTCCACTCATGTATACCATTAAGATAATGTATAATTAAAATGGATATGTAATATAAAATGTTTATGATAAATAAAATAAAATGATCATGTAACTATAAAAGTATGTTATACATAGGTCTTAATTAATTTTCTTAAAATATTTTATTTTTTTTAATTTTTGATTTTTTTATTATACAATTATGTTAATCAATTATATTTTCATAATTAGGAAAGTAGATTACGATGTATTATTCTAACCAACCTTGATATGTAGTGTGTCATCTTTACATTTTTAATTATGCTTAGTTAATATATCCATCTCACATCCACACTTATTAAATGGATATTAATTATCTATAATAATAAGCACACTTACACTTGCATTTACATTATATAATTGTGTTAAAACTACTTGAGATGATGCACATAGTGGTATATATCCCATGATAATGGTTTTAGATCCTTTCTTAATTGGAAACTCTTTAATTCTAGATTTGATTTGAGATTCTTCTCCTTAAATACCAATGTACAAAGATTCACTATCATACTAATTATACATATAATCATAATCATACTAAACATTGTCATTTCCTTCATTCATATAAACATGATGATAATACCCATAAACAACATTAGTAGTCCTAGAAGCAAGAGTATCTATAGCCACATTTGTCTACTCATTTTTATAATCACAAGACACCATATCATATTGTGGAATTTATGTATTAGAGATATTTTCATTTTTCAGATGTTCCTAAATATTATTATCATGGACCTCAATTGTGATCATATAAGAATTAGATATCATTATTTGAACACCAGATAGAGGAATGATTCCATTTTATCTTCTTGCCTTGTAGATGTTTCATTCATTGAAATAGAAATAGGCTCACCTACTATGTTAAATAAAATATAGTCATGATTATTATCAAGTGTTACACCTATTTATCTTATCTATGATCTTATTAGTGGAACATTTTGATAATCCAAGGTCAAGCTAATGTGGAATGTAATAATAATTTATTTGATACCAAGTGTCACATATCACTCAATAGATATAATGCAACTTTCCACTAAATTAGTCTTATGAAAATGTTCCATGTCACATCCAAGAGATTTAATAAGTGTCATAATACACATATAAATTTCATTAATTTCATAAATATTGATATTGGTACACTTATTGCCATAAATGTGAGGGATGATAATCAAAGGCTCTATAAATGAAGGATTTTTTTAACTTTCCCCCTTGGAAACCATGCTTGTAACATTATTCTTCTTAGGTACATATTGATTTTGAACTTCATTTTTAGGTACGTATCTTTTAGGCACACTTTTATTTTTATGTATCTTATTTTAATTCAACCTTTATTTATGTAACTCTTATTTAAATGTGACTTTTCTGGATGTGACTCTTCTTTTGATAATTCAACCTTAGAGATGGAACTTCAGTTTTGGGAGGTTTCTCTAATTTATAAGTTGTTCTCGAATTTGGTTTTGATTTAATAAATGTATCCAAAGTGAGTTAACCATTATCAATAAGTTATTGTATTATAATTTTCAAATCCTAACACCTATCCATATGATGTCCATGAATCTATGATAAGGATAATAATATTTAAATATATTTATAAGATGCATAGTAGGAAAAGTGATTAGCTTGTTTCAAAGCATCTTCTTTAGTGTTTCAATTAGAGTATTGTCAAACTTAATAAAACTTCCTTATCCATTAGTTTTAGATTATTTTTTATTCTTAACCCATATTTGAGATGAAATATTTCAAGACACATAGGGTTTGGATGGAGATCCAAATATGAAATTTACATTAACATGTTTAAAATTATTTAGATGTGCACTATTATATTTAAGTGATGTGAAATTTAATCCTAAAATTTGAATATGATTTTATAACACCTCTATGGAGTTCATCATAGTGATTATTTAACCAACAACGATTGATTTAGATATATTACTTCACATAGGTTGGTCAAATATAACTTTACCATACAAACCCTAAGCACTTCTGATTTTATACTCACACAATGAATTATAAGAGGAATCACTCTACTTCTTGGGATTGTGATAACATGCATTACTTTATCCAATATAATCCTATCTTGAATAATTGGGTAATGATGGTAGTTACCACACCTTGAGGAGGAATGAAAGGAGTCATAAATTCTCTTTGATGTTGAGTGGTAAGCAAAAGCATTTTATATTGGATATTTAGAAAAAATATGAGTTAGTAAGGGGAGATAAGGATTCTTCATCATTAATTTTTAACTTAGT
>JARHVA010003577.1:750000-917500 GCA_037957365.1 Torreya grandis
AAATGAAGTGGTATAGTTTCCATAGGATTAAAAGTGTTATAAAATAATATTCAATGTCCTAAATTTCATAATATGTTAGGGAAAGCAATTTGAAATTGACAAATTATAGGTGTAATGTCCTTTCAAGAAGATCAGGTAGTTTCATGTGGTTTTAGGTAGTTGTATGACATATAAAATAGTTTGGACACATATGGTACTTCAAAAGTGTCTCTTAAAGTCCCCTCAATCCAATTCTATGATTAGGTAGCTTTGATAGACCTAAAAATGAGCAAAACCATTCTATCTTTCCCATCACTCTCCTAGACAAGCAAAAAAGGTCAAATTGTTTCCACATGGTATAGATAGGAGGAGGTGAGTTAGATAAAATTATTTTGATGGATGATATTACTCTATGTTTACTTAAAATTCATGGAAATATTTTTAATTTTTGTTTCTTTTGCTTCATGAACCATTGCTAACAAGGTTAGCTTCTTAAAACTACTTACACATCCCCATCACCTCATTTTTCCTTCCCTATCTAGATTGATCTAAGAAATTAAAGGGTTTCACATGTTCTATAATGTCATTAAAATACTTATCACATGGTTATCAGTCTAATTTTCACATGTGGAAGTAAAGGAATAAGTAATACTACCTCATTTTGCTAGCTAAAGACACCACTAAGGTATGTAGACATTATTTTCATTAGTTACAAAAGTTTCTCTCTCTTGTGCTAGTATTGAATCAAAGGATACATTTTTTTTACAATCTCACATTGTATGGTGATTAGTTATTATTTTTTAGGTTGAATCTCAAGGAGTAACACTTATTGGAGTGAAGAACTCTAGAAACATGGCACATTCAAGGAGCCCTGCAACATCCACCTACAGAACTATGTGAGAGTGCTTAGATAGAGGTTTGGTTAATGTTTAGAACCTATGAACATACATATGATCTCATTTTTCATCATAAACATGGTTAAACCACTGAGTGACCCAATGTTAGTAAGAGAAGACTTAGAACACATTTAGAAAACACCATAGTCAAAAGGTCCTACAGTAGTCACCTACAATCAAGTGAGATTGAGCATTGACTAGTCAAATTGATGAAACAAGAAGCTTTCAAGGTTGTTGAGAGGATTATGAAATAAATAAAATAATACTTATCTATCTAAAGGATCATTAGTTTGATGATAAGTTTCTAACTTAGCACCCTATCTATATCTTATAGTAGTACCTATACGCAGATCCAATAGTGATCTAAAGCCAACACCACAAAGGTATGGAGAGTGATGAGATGAAGGTATTAAACTCCTTGAGACTTTCAATCAAGTTTTAGAATGTATATGAGACCATTGTGATCATATTAAATTCATACGAGGGTAGACAGACCTAAAACCTTGTCCCTAATTTGAAAAAAGTTGCATTTGAGAAGTTTTACCTTAACTTCTCTAGATGAGGATTATGCCATACACTATGACATCTCTTGGTGGAGTGTCTTGATTTTATAGACAGACCTAATGGTTTTTCTCATGTTGCCCAAAACTAGAGAAATGTCTTGACATAAGAGAGTGATGTTTTGATGAAGAGAGGGAGATGTAATTAGGTTTCTAATTTAATCAGATTCTCACTATAGAATTTTAGTAAGCTATAGTATTTTTTAAGCCCAAATGGTATATAAGGTAATAGTGACACAACGGAAGCATGGTCTCAAGAAAAGGTGACTCCATTTGATTGAAATATGAAAATATGACCTCAATATCAGTTAGATAAGTTGATGTATAATTCTTTGGCATAGGTCATCACCTATAGGGGCCCTTGTTTCTCCTAAGTTGTCACCTATAGTCTAATTGCAGACTCATAGTTATTGGGAGTAGTGAAATGGGTAAGAGCATGAGCTATGGGAAAGAATGATGCTTTCAAGTGTAGAATGATCTAAATGACCTCAAAATAGATAAATGGTATAAGTTATAGTGTTTAAATGCCTATCACCACCTACAATAATCCTTTGTATCCCTTAATGAAATAATCATAATCTAACTACAGGTTAGTTCAGGCTAGTAAAGAGAGATAGTTTGAATGTTATCATAGGTGTATAATGTATTGATCATATTAATACCACTCTCACAATGGAAATACCAACCTCATATCTTTCTCAGAGATAAGAGGTAGAGCAAAGACAAGTTATAACTATTCACTCACTCTGATTTTTCTCTACCCTATAGATAGTACACAGTCTTGAAAGCCAATTTTAGGGATTTATGATATTGAGGGATTTTTAGAGGCCACAAAGCCTTTAAAATTGGTATAAATCACTTAAAATATCTAATATATCCTCCCATAATCTTATTTTGGCCTTTTAAAGAAGGGATATACCCTCTATTTTATCTCAGATAGAGGGCACTCCAGGAGTAAGATGACTATAGGCTTGGTGTGTAGATGGTAGGAAGATGACATGAGGAGTCTTAAGACACTATGAAATGATGTGAAATGTTTATTTGAGCATGAAAAGTGTGGAGGAGACCCTATAGTCATAATTAATACTCATTGGTGGTCATATGCACAAAACTACAGTCTAGACCTGTTAGGCCTAAAACTAAGTTTAAGATCTCTGGGTGCCTAGTTCTAATACCAAGACCATTTTAACCTTACAATAAAATTTATATCCTTAAAGGTAATATATAATGTTTATCATAACCATCAATTTTTAAGTGACTACAAAGAGGGGTCACTTTTGGCCTAAACTCATGACATGGGCACCTAGAATGTAAGAGAAAGCTTGATAGGCCAAATTCAAGTTCTCATATCTATACATACGCCAAGAATGAGACCTATAGAAACTAGGAGTATTTTTATATGGTCCTATACTTAATATTTTTTGAATTGGTTCAGGGTTTGGACATCAAGTTTTTATGAACTATTGTTAAGAACCAAAACCTGCTAAAACCCTCCTAAAACCCTTATTAAGACCCAATGAAGGAAATATCATTTGAAATGCATCAAAAATATTTAGTTTATCCATTAAAATTATTTAAACATGTCTGGAAATCTCTCAATCTTATTTTCATCCACTTGGTCTATAATATCACTTATATAGATAGGCTAAATTTAAGGTGTTTACAAGTTTCTAAGTGTTTTATAGGTATATATGATAATTGGTGGATGAATACCATTTAATAATGTTAATAGGGACTTATAATAACTCCCTATGATCATTTATAACCATATTTATGCATAAAATTCCCTCTACTACACCATTCAGTTTAGGTAGTCTTGGACAGACAGTGAAAAAAGTAAGGTGACTACCTAGTGAGAAAATGAGAAGTTTATTTTTGGATATTTTAAGGTCTAATTCATGGAGTGGAAGGAAAAGGAACCTTTAATATGTGTCATAACATCTCTTCCATATATTTGGTTGAGAAAATAAATATCACCTTGATGATAAATATGAATATTGAGACCTAAAAGACCAATGAATGATTGTATATGGTGAGTACAAGTATCATGAAGAAGGTTATCAGTTAGGGAGGCATATAATGAATATTATATATTATTTATAACCTAACTAAGATAGTTCAATTTTTTTTAAGTCTTCCTAGTTTATTTTCAAGTGGTCAAGAGATGTTTCATCATGAAGGTAGTTTCAAGAAGGCAGTTGAGAGTTTCTACGCCATCTTAAAGAATTTGTCATGTTTGTGATGGACATTTGTCCAATAAGACCTTCATGGTATATTTTCCACTTCATTATTCTATAATTTAACTATTCCTTGTCACTTGAAACTTGTTCTTATGACCCTTGAGCTCCATTTATTCTCTCTCCTCTCACATGCTCTATAAATACAAGTCATTTTAGCTTTGTAATCTAGTACACACCATGTATGGCAAAGTCATGTTATTTTGACACCTTGTTTTGATTTTGAATAAGACATTTGAATTTGATTTTATATCTACAATCCTTTTCCTAAGTGTGTTAAGTGGTGTACTTTGAGGTTAAGTGATGAATATGCTCTCCTTGATTCCACGCTACCCTTGCATGTTTTGTGTGATGGATAACTCTTCTAACAAGTCTCATAAAGTGTATGTGTTTATTGAGTGTTTATTTAAGTGTGAGAGGACTATTAGTGTTTATTATTATACCTTATTTTCACCCACCTCTATATGTTCATATAAATATGCCTCTATGAATAAATACTTATGCTAGAATCACTATAAGTTAGGGTTAGTTTTGATAATTTTCATTCTTAGTGCATATGCAAGTGTGTTTGTGGATAATATTTTGGTTTATCACCTCATAAATATAGGTTTCCATTATATTTATTTCTTCCCTTTTCACCCCAATAAAATAAATAGTTTAGGTGATAAACTATAAAATACTAATCTAGGGATCTAGCCCTTAAACCTAGAGGTTTATCTCTATTATAGGCAACCCACAAGCCTAGAGGTAATCCCATGTTACCCAAATCTTGGAGTAATCTTTAAAAACCTCTATTAGGGTGAAATATTTGATGAAAATAATTACATAATACTTTATTTCACATGGTGCACCCACATCTTGGATGGGTCAATTTTATAGACAACATGTCTTAGCATGGGGGCATTAAAATTCATTACATACTCTTGCATGGTGATATCTATTATTTATATTTATTTTATCACATTGAGATAGTTTATAATGTTTACTATTTTTTTCTAGTATCATATACATATTTTATCCAATGGACATTTTACATTATGATTTCTACACTGTTACATTGACTATTTGTGTATGAATGCTTATTTACATATGCATTGGTTTATTTATGTGTCCTTATAATTAGAGGATTATATTTTCTCCTTATTTTATTATTTGTGTTATTATTAGATTCAATAAATTTTGTGTGGTCACTAACATTTTGTGGTATTTTTTTTGGTTCTTATGTTGCCATGGTGGTTACCATGCATCCATAGGGGCATATTTATTGATTATGTTTTCATTATTTTCTATGGGCTCATTTTTAGATGTGTTTTTCATATGGTTATAATATTTACTTCCATTATAAAAATATAATTTTTCATTGTCTAATTTATCATGATTTAATGCTAATTTAAAATTTAAAATTCCAAAAACTTAAAACTCAAAATTCAAGATGAAAAATTAAAACTCAAGTTGAAATTATATGTGTGTATATAATAACACACTACATTATTTTTCTAAAATTTGAGGGAAAATTTTCAAAACATATGTTTTAGATAATAACACATGAGGGATAAACTAGATTTACTTGCATATAGTAATTTTAATCTATTCTTTTGAGATGAGTAATTGTATAAACATGTCTTTCTCCCTCACCTAAAAGTGAGAAATTTCATTTAAAAAAATTAAATATGTGTTTATTATAATAAAATTATCTACTTCATCAATTAAGATGTGGATATGTTATT
Organism: Torreya grandis; assembly: GCA_037957365.1. Lineage (NCBI taxonomy): Eukaryota > Viridiplantae > Streptophyta > Pinopsida > Cupressales > Taxaceae > Torreya > Torreya grandis. The sequence goes on from JARHVA010003577.1 coordinate 755,400, forward strand.
GGTGACTCCTTAAAAAGTGTCTTGGCTATGTTTCAAGTTGTCTAAAAAATTATAAGATGTTTGTGTCAGGTATTAGTGTCTCCTACTATTTCACCCTAATTTGGATTGTACAACCCTAATTAAGATATAAAATTGAATGTAATTAAAATTTTAAATCATGACAATTAGAAATTTATGTAAATGTAAAATAATAAAACTAATTTGACAAGTGGCATGTACTAAATATATAATTACTAAAGAGATCAAGATATTTAACTTTTTAGGTTCACTGACTTACTATGACTAAATTTTGAAAGTGAATAGGATCTAAAAATAGGATCACAAGTTGTTTGGATAAATAACTAGTTAAATACATGCATAAGGTCACTAGAATTAGGATGGGCCAACACCATCATCGATAATGAATAAAGTTGGCATTAAAGTCCTAGTTGATTTCATTATATGATTATACAGTCAACTATGCCTACTTGTACTAATTTGTGTGTGAAATCTTGACATTGATTGTGTGGATAAATACATAAATTAGTCTCCTTATCCTTTAAACCTTATGTTTACTTGTTGAGGGTATAAAACCTATACAAAATGGGAAGTGTAATGGGTTGTCTTAACCTCCATCACCCTTGTTGATGTTTGACTACTACTTATGTATCCCATACTATAAAGAGGGAATTAAATCCATATGTAGTTATTCCCCTTAATGTGAATGTGAAATTGTGCTCCTTTTCTATATGGATTCATATATAATCTAGATTTCAATACTTGACAATATTCACTCTTGTCTTGGCTTAGTGTGTTTTATAATTGGCTGATGACTACTCCTAGTGAATAATTTTCATTTGTGAAGAATAAGAAATATTTTCTCAATGTGTAGTAGTGTATAGATACTTTATAGATAATTTAAAATTGAGTAAACTTTATGTATTTGATTTGTATTTATATGAGTCTATTTGGTTAATTTATCACACCACTTACACATTAGGAAAATGGTTCAATGCATAGGAGTGATTTGATTTTGAAAAATATTCATTGCTATGTGAGGGACAATAATGGCACCATCAATATAATTTTTTTGATGGAACTATCTGAGCCTAACATTATTCTAGGAGACATGAATGGAAATTTATGATTTGGATATGTCTAAGTTAGATATTTATTTGGTTTGACATAGATTGAAAGGTTCATGTAGGTGACTAAAAATAAAATGGGAGCTTTATAGTCATAAAAAACATGTGGATGTAAGATAATGATGAATAAGAGGCATATATGTGTGCACAAGTCATGCATGGTTAAGGTAGGTCAAAATTGACATTTTCAATTATCTAATACCATATTTTAGTATCTAAAAATGCCCATATTTTATTCTAATATTGAAATAAATTACATTTACTAGAGTAAAAGGATAAAATATACCTGAGTGTGTACAACACACTTTGTCTTTTGGAAATGGATCCAGATGTATACTTTTTATCTAAGAAAACATGTAAGGAATATGTAGTAGTCAATGTCCATATGTGAAATTTTAAATTTTAAATATAACTAAAATTTGAGAACTAAGAGTGTTTTAACCTTTGAGTGTTTTGATTAATGCAATATTATGTTATTAAAGGGTTGAATATGTTGTTAATTTAGAATGAAAATTGGAAATGATTGATTTAATTGAGATTTCCCAAAATAGAAAGTGAAAGGAGAAAAGGTGCTTATCTAGGAATAAATGGACTTTTACATGGATCAGGGAACTAGAATAGACTGGAAAGACAGGTAGATACCTTTCATCTTCTAAATTTTTATTGAAATATATCCTTGGAAAGTACCACCCATATCAAAATATTAGCGCCATTTGGTGATAATTTCCAATTATGGAACTAATATCCCTCTTGTAGATACTATCTTGAACTTTTAGGGAAGTTATGGGAGGTTTTGGAGGACTTGTAAGTAGTTTTGTATCATTCAGGGGCTTACCTATGTCACTATTTTGGTTGAATCTCTTCCAAGACCCTAAAAATACCTACAGACATGGAATAATAAATAGATCATATGTAAAAAGGAAAGGAAAAACTGGGTTATGGGAAGTCATGATCACACAAATTAGAACCCCTATTATCCTTGTCATTACCTATATTAACCCCAATGTTATGGTTCTTAGATCACATGTAGTTATCCCTTAGGTAATGTGCACCATCTACTTTCATGGTATGCTAGAATGGATTTAGATTAGGCCCTTCTTTGATCAAGAATGAAGTGTTTAGGTGTGATGAATAAGTAGTATGTAGAGTTTTGAGTTGTACTATTGATTGATTTTATGTATTTATGTGCCAAAATAGTAAGTGTTAGATGTAAAATGCCTTGTGAGGATCTTTATATATAAGGAACTTTGATTTTAATATAAGACCTTATTCATTAGTTGATAAGTCATAAAAGAGGAATAAAAACATAAGATAATCCTCACAAGTGTTTGAGGACTCAAAAATGGGAGAAAATGCCCATCAAACACTAGAGCCATAATTGGACACTAGCTACTATCCTAAAAGTGGTACCTATGTTCTAAAGCTTAAAGTAGATCTAAAATCAAGAAAGGTAGGCTAGGGGCCCTTGTGACTACAAAAAGGTGACTTATGACTATTGGGAGTATCACAAATAAGGAAAAATAGGACATAATAAAGATCAAAAGACTCAAAATGACCACTCAAACAAGGATTATAATCATCACTAAGACCTTCATGTGTAAGAGCAAAAAAATACATAGTACTTATGGTTTCTTGACTAAATTAGGGTTTTTATATTTTCCCCCTTTTATTCTAGTAATGTAATGAAATTAAATTCCTAGAGTAAAGGAAAAATAGGAATACATACTTGTACATACCTATGTGAAAGTGATATTGACTTTGACAACTTTTTGTCTAGAGAAGTAGATAAGAGCTGAAGTACAATGTGTGGAGAGGAAACCCATGGTGTGGATGCTTCTCTACTGAATCTGAGTATGTAAATTGAATGTGTGTATAAATAAGGCTCACTTTCTCCCACTCTGATATATGTATTAAATCTAAGTATGTAAATTGAATGTGTAGAGAAACAAGGTTCACTTGCCCCCACTCTAATAGTTAGATTAAATCTATGTGAACTAGGTCTGGTGGAATTTTATGGATTGACCATTAAAAATAGTCATGTACCCAAATTGGTGAAAACCTAGTGATGATATTGGCGATTATATTGAGTGTTATCTAATAATCTAAAAATAGGAATCAAGGACATGTGATCTACATCATACCCCCTAATCCTAATATCTGAGTAATGTAATTATGTATTCAAATATCTAAATAAACTCATATATCTAAACAAAAACCATATATCTATGTATATATGTGTGTAGGTTGTATATCTATATATCTAAATATATGTGTAAACCCTACATGTTTGTATGTCTGAGAACTTGTGAATATGAGTATTTGTGCAGACATGTGTGTTTATATAATTGAAAACTTGTGTATATCTATGTGTCTATATATCTAAATATTTGTGTAGACATGTGTGTTTGTATATATGAAAACCTATGTAGACATGTGTGTTTGTATATATGAATATTTATGTAGACTTGTGTGTCTATATATCTAAAAACCTATGAATTTGAGTATCTGTATGAACCTCTATATGTCTAAATCAATTTGTGTATATTTCCCCTCCTTTTTGTGAGAGATCTGAGACTGTGGTGAGGGTGTGTAACCAATAGTGGTAATGATCAATTGTACTAGTTTTAATTAGTAGGCATAATGTTGTTTTAATTTTGAATAATGTATTTACTATGATGGAGTTGATAATTAAATGTGTAATTGGATAAATGTTTTGTCTATTTTGATTTGAATTATAGTGATATATTTTTTGTCATTTTTTAGAGTTGAAAGTGATTGGAATATTGGTTTAAACAATATGGGGCATTTCACATTGATGTATAGTCCCACATGCAAGAAATAGTTTGCAAATTAGAGTTACACTTTTCAGGATATCATGCTAGCAAGGGATTGGTATTAGTTGGAAAAATTAGCATGCAAGGTCAACCTTAATAAGGTGTAATTAGATAAGTGTGACTTAAATAGGTCATTTAATTAGTTTATAAATTCATTTGGAGCATTTGAGTTGAGAGAAATTGTGTATTTAAGCTAGAGAAATATGTCAAGGAGACAAGGAACCAACTTAACCTGCTACAAAGAGGTTGAGGAATGGATTAAGGATGGGGAGGAGATTAACTTGGTAAGGACCCCAAATGATTTCCTATTTTTGTTTTTATATTACATTTTTTTACTATTTTTACTAAAAATCTACCAGTTTAGGACCTATTTTTCAAAAAAAGTACTATTGTCCTTGTTTAGGTGTTACTATCTAGGACCTTGTGCTAGTGTCTTAGATGTGGCATTATTGTCTAACACTACTATCCTATATGCAGTGCTAGTGTCTATTAGGATTGAGTTGTGATGTTGATTATTTTTTATTGGTTTTTTATGCCTGTTTTTATTTTTTGGTTTTAATTTTTCATTATTGATGCCTGATTTAGTTATAATTTTATAGGTTAATGCTCATATGAGGGATTTTCATACTAGATGAATGATGGATACCCTATGGGGTCTACCCTTGGAATATGTTGATATGGTTGTGCTTGAGAGAGTAGGATTGAAACATGTTTCTTTCTTGAAGCCTATGACCTAGGATAGGCACATGATGATTACATTGTGTAAGTGATGGGATATGGATATGTGCACTTTCTAGTTTCTGATTAGGGAGATGAACATTACTCTAGAGTATGTGTATCACATTTGATGACTACCTATCTCTAGGTAGTGAGCTATACTATAGGAATATACATGAGCTCAGGTCATACAATGGGCTTCTAGATATTTCCATGATATGGTAGTAATGAACCATCAGGGAGCCATAGTGACATATTATTAATATTGATTATTACTATTGAGATTTTGCAATTGCATAAGTTCTCGGCCATTTTTATATCTTAATTTATGGTTATATATGGGAGTCAGGTGTTGATCTCCTATATGATAAATGAGATAATGCATGATATTGAAGATCATGGTAATGTGTATTTATGGTGGTAGATGATTCTATCCCACCTATATAGGGACTTATATCATTTCATGAAGGAGATGTGAAGTGGAGGGATTAGAGAATTAACATCATTACATTGTTGGAAATATGAACACATACTAGTGAGTAGGCTAGTGGTGTGTGTATGAGATGGTTATGCTCATCCATATTTATTTACATGGAGGTGGATAGAGATGGGGTACATGCCCAAGATAAGCATTATGCAGTGTTGATACTTGTTAGATAGTTTAATTGTGAGGGATATTATTTGGAGGCCCTACATGGGATATGAGGGATGGATTGAGGATAGCACTCAACTAAGATGGATTCAAGTGAGTTGATGTATACATGACTATTAGTTCAATGTGTATGCATGCTTTCAATATGAATGGGTCACATGATATTTTGATGTAGTTTAGGATGTGCTCCGAACACCAATTATATGGTTAAGGAGTTTTTGGGCTCCTATGAGGCTAGGTAATAGTCTAAGGCTATCTATTGCTGAGTTAGATCCTATTATGTTAACAAAGTAAGATCCTATCATTGATGTACCATGTGTAGATGATGTGGAGTGACTAATGATTACACAACTTGGTGGAGGGATCATAGATGGGCACATCTATTTCTAAGAGTTGGGATTATTACAAAGGATGTACTAGAGGTAGAGTCCCTTAGGGATATAAATGGTAGGTTTTTATTTGATTCGGTAAATAAATAGGTTTTACAAGGATCCTACAACCTAAAAGTTAAACTAGTAGAAAATTGAAATAGATAAAGCCCCTAAGGCTAAAAAAAAAAGTACATCCAAAATAAAAATAGCTATCAAAGGTCTATATCAAAAGACAAAATAATATTTTAAAAAAAGTGAAATTACTTAGGGGGCATAATGTCCTCTATGAGTTCCTTACTGGGGTCCTTATCTTCTGCCTTGTCCTTCGACCTATTCTTGAATATCTTTGCCAATGTCCTATTAATTGAGCCTTCAATGATGTCCTTTGGGAGGATCATCCTCGTCTTCTTTTGAGGATCCTTCTCTTAGATCTTCTTAGGGGGTTAGTCATAATGAGGGATTTGGAGGAGGGTTTTGGAGTGACTAAACCTCCACCTTTTCACCATTTTGTCTATGGGGGAGAACCTATACCTCACTGAGATATGCAAAATTTTATAACATTTTTATGGATTCCCTATTAATTTAATTCCATTCCTTTATCAAAATTGCCAAGCTTACACCCACTTCATGGAGTTTACCATTGAAGTCCTCCAATCATCTCTTATTTTTCCTGATTGACAGACAAAAATGTCTTACCATTCCCTAAATATTCCTTTACATCCTCTTCTTTAAAGACAATAGGTTTAGGTTTATTTATGATTAGTTAGAGATGAATTTCCCTTGTGAGACTTTTATAATTAGGGAGTGTAGGGGATGGGTTGGGAGGAGGGTGGGGGGAGTTTGTGGTTGGGTCTTATTCTAGGGAGTCCTTCTCCATAGAAGACCCTCCCAATGGAACTTCTTTTTTGCATAGTGTCTTACCATGTTTAACAATCAAAAAGATAAGCCCTTGGTGAATGATGTCATTTACTTCATTAATTTGAAAAATAAGGGCTATGTTCTCGAGTGACTTTAACAAGTAATATGGAAAACTAATTCTAAATCCTTGGAAATGATTTAGTAGAAAAAAATGGTGTGAGAACATGAGAGTGAATTTACCTTCTAGTGTAAGGTATTTCATGATATAAATGTAATCCTCTAACTAGTACCTCAGTAGTTTCATTCATAAAAATCCCTTTTTATCTATTTTCATGCCTCATTCATCCTAAAAAAAATTGCATCAGCTCCATCTTCTTATATTGGTCCTTGAATGCCTTTTAACCCTTGCAAGACATCCCTATTACCTCTCCTATAAGTTCCTCACTGATACTGATTCTAAGACCTCTCATCTCCACAATTTTTTTATTCTAAGCTGAAAAAAATATTTAGCAAGGTCTATGTCATGACTTATGATCCACTACATGTATTTTTTTAGACCCCCATTGTGAATCTTCCACCAAACCTTCTTATTAACATTAACCTTTATGCATGATAATGGTTTGATCCTGTCTCTATCTCCTCCATTTTGTGTTGGCCTGAGAATAGATTATTTGAATGGTGAAAAAGGTCCACCTTTTCTAGGTTAAGTTTATTGTTAATGGAAAGATTAGGGATTAATTAATGTTATTTATCCCATATAAAATCATTAAAATCCTATGAGAAACTATAATGGTTTGACATGATAGTTAAAACATGGTGAATCGGATGGAAGTTTCATGCATGTGACCAACATTGTCACACTCTAGGACATGATGGATTCATTTTGAATGGCCTTGGTTATGTGTGGTGAGACATGGCTACTTTCATATAGATATCAATGGTAAGTTAATACAATGTGCTCACAAATCTTGTTTATAGTTGGTTATTTATTTATGTGACTAGGAATCTAATGTACTTTATAGACATGTGCAGGTTTAGGTGACAATGAGTAATAAGATACCACCATTAAGTACATGCTTTGGGAATTGACATGGCATATTTTTTATTATCATGTGGAGGATAGATTGATAGAGAAGGACACCAATGTGGCTAGTGTGCATTCCCATTTATTTGATTGAGTTATAATAGTTACTACAACATATAGATGAGTGGATATGGATATAAATGAGGTATGTGCATAGTTTTATATGTGTACCATGCCCACACTTGATAATATAGGTGGGGATAGTAGTTATACATTACATGAATATATACATATTCAATGAGAGCATGTAAAGTGTATGTCTGAGTTAGGTATGCACTATGAGAGAGAGAGAGTAGATGGAATCATCAATCTAGGTCATAGAGAGAGGGGAACCTCTAGTTCTAGCTTTAATATATCTAAGAGTGATAGTGAGGGAGCTAGTCCTAGTATTCATGTATGCATAATTGATTGATGGACTATATTTATATTGAAACTATATTTTGATTTATATATATGGATGTTTTTTATTTAAATTGACATCGTGTATATTGGTAGATAGATTTGGTTATATTGTATATGTTGATATGAGTTTGATTGATTTGATGGATTTAAATGATAATATTTTTATATTGTTTTTTGAAGTATAATTAATGAATTTATATCATGTTTATGAATTTTTATGCATATATGTATTGGATTAAGAGTTTTAATTTATTGGTATAAGGTTTTCATGTATTCTATGAGATTTTTGCATGTAGATCATGTGACTGTTGTATGACCTATCTAAACCTGAATGACATAGAGAACCAATGACCATACTGCTCATGTTGTGTCAGTGTAGAAGGAGACTCTAAAAATTGAATTATGTGTGATACACTATTGGTGGGTAGATGTGTAGACCCTAGAGTAAAGAGCTTGATTGGTTGATGTTTTGAAACTATACTCCAAGCTGTGTGATTTCTAGTAAATATATTGATTGATGTATGAACTAGAGATGTGTTCTAATTTGTATAGTTATTTACATATATCTTGATTGGTATATGAAAATCTTTGTTCTAATCTCTATAGTTATTTCCATATATCTTTACTGGTTTTTGAACTGATGTTGTGCTTTTAGCTTTTTAGTTATTTCCATATATCTTTATCAATGTTTGAGTCAAAGCTATGTTTTGATCTCTATAGTTATTTCTATATATCTTTATTGTTGTTTAAACTAATGTTGTGTGTTTAACTTTGTAGTTATTTCCATATATCTTTATCAGTGTTTGAACTAAATCTATGTTTTGATCTTTATGAACCGGTTTCCATCTCTACTAAAATTATGGTGCATGAGACCACTCATAAATAGGTGTCCAAGAAACCACATGGATCATACGATGAGTAACCAATGGATCTTTTAAAGGAATGTCCTAGGATAAATATATTATAGAGGAGTGTGATCTATGAGAGTGTGGATAATGAGATCTCAGTTCCCCTTGTGTAAATGCTATAATACCTCAATTGACAAATTGGTCAATGTGAACTCAAAGTGCATAACAATGATAATCTAAATGTCCATTTTTATTGTGAAAATTACAATATGGATTATGTGGTACCCTATGAAAATGTTGTGGTGGATGATTATTAGTATGAATAAGTGTGATAATCTCCCTATTTAATATGTAAACAAAATGTCATGAGGCTCAACCCTATTTGAAAATTATATAATGCCTCGATGTATATCTTGTGTTCTGCTCACCATAGAAGGTGCTCTATAAAGTGTATCTTTGCCCTTATTGATTATTTTTATCATTGTTTTTTGTTTCACTAATTTTTTAATTGGAAGTGTATTAGGCTCTTGTACCATGTTATATGACTATGGCTCTTAGGGTCTTACATCCAAATCTACCTCTGAATGTGTCATTACTAGTACTAATTTTGCCTCTAATTTTATAGTTGTGTTACATAGATGCCAGAATTATTTTGATGTTTGATATATTAATTTATCCTTAAGAGGAAAAATCAAGCCTATGGAAAATATTTACTGTATCTCAAAATTTGTCAGTTGATAAATCAGCTAATGTAAACAAGATTTGAATATTAGAATGTATTCAGATGTTGGCTCTATCTCACCCTAGTGTAATGAAGGTAACATCTCATGTGTGACTCAAGGTCCCTTGTTTTATATGTAGTGCCTCAAAATGACTATTTCTAACTCCTCATATGTGTGTAGTGCCCCACTATGGATTATATGTTGGAACCAATTTAGAGCTTCCCTCTCTAAGGATTTGGAAATAATTGTAGTAGATTAAACTTCTTAGTAACATATGCCATGGCTTTCTCATAAGCTTGAAGGTGAAATTATGGTTCTCCATGCCCACCAAATATAGGTAACACCAGTATCTGAAAGTTGTGTGGCAACCTTATAGTTGAGATTTTGCATAGAATAGAGTTGCCATGTATAACATTAGCATTGGCTCAAGATTGGTATGTTTTTTTATCCAAAGTGAGATGGTGTAGCTGTTTCAAAGCACCCACAACATGTTTCAAGTAAATTAACACTTGTGAAGGTATATTTTCATCATCAAGGGTTTCATTTAATTCTTGAATTTTATTACTTATCTTAGCCTTTGGTATATTGTATTGGAAATATTTTTTAGAGAGGGTTGGCTTGATATCTGTAACCTTTGGAGGTGTGATGGCTAGGACCTAGTTAGAGGAAAATGAGATACCACCCTTGCTTAGGTTAGTTTGAGAAATAGGTTCTATTGTAGTAAGGAGTTTGAGGGAAACTCACTAGTATCTCTTATATTGTTAAGTTGTCGAGATGTATCACATGAAAATTAAACATAATATACTTTATTCTCAATTAAATGTAAATTATGAACATAAGAAAATAAGTGTACATGTGTTTTTTTTTACATATGACCTAATATCTAGTTGAACAATAGAAATAGTTAAAGTAGGAGAAGAAATCAGTGTAGATTTTATGTCCTCTTCATCATAATCACAATAATCATCATTATCCCATGGTTCATCAAAATTAGAGTTTAATTCATTTATAGAAGTAATATTAGAAGAAGTATCATCCACATGCTCATTAAGAGAGAGAGAGAGAGAAGGGGAATATTTTAACTTTTTACTACTATGCAATGTGTCATCATGTGTAGGTGTAATGTAATGAATTTGTTCACTAACTATATGTGGAATGCAAACATGATTATCAATTTCAATATTGAAGTCAAGGGTGGAAGAAGTATCAATCATGTTTTATTTTTTCATATTATGACATGTAGGAGAAAAGGTAGAGACATTTACATTATCAATTTGTTATAAATAAGCATTGCATTAAGCTTGGAATGTGAAGTAAGGTGATAAAATAATTTCATCTAACTTAGTTTCTGCATTGATAAAAGGTGTAATATCATTGGTACATGATTTTTTGAATTTAATTGAGAAGGGTAAAGAAGATGCATTACTATTAACTACTTGACTTGAATCATGCAAAAGTGGATTTTGTGTATTGCACTTATATTGATTTAATTTGAATAATGAGGTAAAAAAAGTAGTTGAAAAGCTAGGATCACATTGGAGTAAATCACTACCAACAAGTGGCTCTTTTGGCATTATATTGTTAGTTTAATTTTGAGTATAAGAGAAGAGTGAGAGGAAAGAGAAGATGATGTATATAATATATCCTCATGTTCATTTTCATTGTCATGCTCATAATAATCCTCATATATATCATTACAAAAATAGTCATCATCGTCATCATCATTATAAATGAAGTCATTATTATATACTAATGTACAATCCTAAAAATAATCCATTAATTGTTATAATCATGAGAGAAACTCAAAAGTTCATCAATGGGTGAGGGATAGAGGACTTTTTAGATGCTATTTTAAACTTGCTAAAGAAGATAATGTAAAGAAATAATAACAAACACACAAGAGGTAGAATGTAATCTAATATAAGTATATGTGCATTTTGAGAAATTTTGAACAAAATTTGTAATAGAAAATAGTATTGTAATCGAAACCCTAATTGCTAGTATTTGTATGTATAAGGACCTAGTATGTGGATCTAGGGTTTTAAATTAGGGTTATGTTGCAATAATTTAAATTACATTATATAAATTAAACACTAGTGTAGGATTGATTAAATTATCTAGGTTATGCAAAAAATTAGAAAAATAGAATTTTATAGCCCTAATTTAATGCAAAAGAATTGGGAGAAGGTAAACCCTAAGCAAAACTAGGGTTTTAAGCAATATTTGAAATAATTTAGGTTCATCAAATGTTTTAACCTTTTAGGGTTTTGCTTAATGCAATCCTATGTTGTTAAAGGGATGAGTATGTTGTTAATTTGGAATGAAAATTAGAAATGATTAATTTAATTGAGCTTTTCCAAAAAAACAAGTGAGAGGAGAAAAGGTACTTATCTAGGAACAAATATACTTTTATGTAGATTAGGGAATTAGAACAGAGTAGAAATATAGGTAGACACCTTTCATATTCTAATTATTTAGTGAAATATGGCCTCAGATAGTAATGCCCATATTAGGATAGTAGTGTCATGTAGAGCTAATGTCCAATTCTATAATTAATGTTCCTCCTATAGAAAAGGTCTAAAACATTCAAGGAAGTTCTAGGAGGTCCTGAAGGTCCTATAGGTAGTTCTATGTCATTCGAGGACTTGCTATGTCACTGTATTAGTTAAATATATTACAAACCCCTAATTAATACCTGTACATAATAAATAATAAATAGATCAAATGAAAAAAGGAAAGGATAAACTAGACATCTACCTACATTACCCATAAACCTAGGGGTCTCAGATTGAATGTCATTCTCCCTTAGGTAATGTGCACCATCAACTTGCATGGTATGCTAAAATGACTTTTGCTTAGCCCCTTTTTTGATCAAAGATACATTATCTAGGTGTGATGACTAAGTAGTATGTAGAGTGTTGAGTTATAATATTGATTGATTCTATGTAATTATGTGCCAAAATAATAAGTGCTAGATGTAAAATGCCTTGTGAGGCTCTTTATATAGAAGGAACTTTGATTTGAATATAATACCTTATTTTTTAGCCAACAAGTCATAAAATAGGGATTAAAAACATAAGAGAAGGATCATAGAGGGGTTAGGACTAAAACATGAGAGAAAGGGCCTATCAGACACTAGATCCATAATTAGACACTAACACCATGTGGAGCTACTATCCCAAAAGTGGTTCCCATGTCCTAAGTCTTAAAGTAGAGCTAAAATAAAGAAAGATAGGATAGGGCCCCTTGTGACTAGAAAAACATGACTTATAACTACTAGGATTATCACAAATAAGAAAAAATAAGACAAAAAAGATTAAAATACTCAAAATGACCATGTGAACAAGGACTATAATCATCACTAAGACATTTATGTGAAAGAGTAACAAAATACATAGTGCTTGTGGTTACTTGAACAAATGAATGTGTTTATAGAGAGTACAGGAGTACACCTGTATGTGGATGTAATTATTATTTTCCCTATGACTTATTGGGGATGACGATTCCTTTTTGAAGATATAGATAATGGATCCTCTTATTTAACCATTAGATGATTGAGGGTGATAAGAACTCAATTTAATATAACTATGAACCCCTTAGCTTAGGAAGAAAAATGACCCAACTATCATGATTAGGGATTAGTTTTAAGACTATTAAGCATTGTCGAATGCCAACTACATGAACTTAAATAGCTAATCTAGCTCTGGCCTTGAACTTTAATATGGTAAGGTGGGAACCCCATAATGGGTTTGCTATGAATAATGTCATGGTCATTGAGCATCATTGAACCTCATGAATCAATCACTACAAATGAACTTATAGATTTAAGGTTGCTCATTGCCTAGTTCCATTGATATATGTTTTGTAAATATGCAAATATAATAGTGCCTAATAAAAAATATGTAAACATACATGAAAAAATATTGTGCCTCTTTGAATTAGTGCCAACTATAAGCTATCATAGTGTGCATGTGTGTGAACTATTATCATGCCTCATCAGTTGGTACCAATTGATATCTATAGTATTATGTAGGTGAATTAACTAGTAATATGCCCCACTGAATCATTTATAGCTTATATAGAATGAGATACATAAATATGCTAAATTTTAGAACTTGTATCTCAAATATATTTGTATGTGAAAACCTCTAATTTTTATTCTTATAAACTATGTGTAATTTCATGTCATATGCACTCGAGTATATTTGAATATATATTTTTTAACTCATTTCTCTATAAATTGAGTGCATATTCATGGCATATACTCCTAAAATATATACCAATGTGTAAACATCTATCACATAGCTAAACCAATCTAATATATTAACCACTCTAAATCTTTAAAATATTTAATTTGTTTCCAAAATATGATTTTTATGCTCATGGAGGTTTGTGTCTTTATGAAAAACCCATTAATATTACCTATTTTGAGGTGAGGAATGTATCTTGTAATTAAATAATATCAAAATAAGATTTATATGTATCATGTCATGTATAAATATACAATCATTGATAATCATGTCAACATATAGAGAACATGCCATCATAGTAATGTATATGGAATCAAATCATGTATGTAACATATGTAATGAAAGGCATATAAGTGTCATGTTAAGGTAGATTTATCAATAATAAACATAGTAGTGACCATCACTAATTTAAGAACTAAATAAGACTATGTAATAAAGAGGTGAATGATATAAATAATGGCACCAAACAAAAATTAGGATGTTGCGATATGGATCATGACACCTACAAACTTATAAATATAAAAAAAATCAATAGCTAATAATATATCAATCCACTCAAAATCATGCAATTTCATATATAAGGCCAAGTTTCATAAACATGAGAGATGTCACAAAAAGTAGGGCCAAGGGGCCAAAATCAAGGGACAAAAATATGTAACAAAAAAAAATGGCAAGGGGACACAATCAAGGGACATAAATATATCACAAATAATTGATAATTTTATGTCACACACAAGGCCAAGCACCATACACATTAGACAAAGACTAACCAACCTATCATGCAAGAGTAACAACATCAATGAAGCATAGAATAAATGCAAACTAATCTATATTATCCATGTAGATTAATGTCATATCATAGTAAATAAACATATCCATGTAGAATTATTTAATATATGAGTAAATAGAAAGTCTTGTGTAATAAATATAAATATATCAACATGGTAAATAGTCATATAAATATATAACCTATGATAGTGTGACATGTGGAATAAGATTCACCTAACATTAACCACCACTATGTATAAGAGAGTCCAACATAAATATGTATATGTGTGATCTATAAGTCCTACATCAAACTCATATACCATGAAATGCATGCATGTTTGAAAAATAATCTGTCATCAAAAAAACATGTGATAAATAACATATATAGATAATGTAATTATCAAACCCATCATGCTTAGGTCTTGATTTTTTTTTTTTAATATTTGAATGTTTTTAAATTATTTCTTTTTTTTGTATTTTTTAGTTATTTTGAAATTGGGATATACATCGATATCAACAAGTAAGATCAAGTAGTAAGGATTTGAAAAATACAAGTATGGGAGGGATCCAAAAAACCCATAACATGTGTCAAAACATAATGTGAATCAATTGTAGTAACATAGTAGTCTACATAAACTGAAAGTAAGCAATATGTTCCCACTATTTATGTGAACTTCCACATCATAACTTATAAGATTACATAGGTGGTGGATATGGATGTGGAGGAATCCATGTATGTGATCGTATAATGCATAGCCACAAACATATGTGATCATGTAGAGGTAATGTAATCCATATACAGAGAAAAAATAAGTAGTTATAATGTATAAGTAAGCAAGTAATATGTTATAAAGAACGTATATTGATGTCACTGTGGTAAAGGATACATCATAGGATAGATGTCATAGATGTTCATATCAAAAGGTAAGGAAAAATGAATACAAGCCAAGGTTTATAATGATGGTCAATGTAAGAACACATTTACACATGTATGTTAAAATAGAAGAATAGAGGGATTTCATAATAAAAAAGATATGTATGATAGATTATGTTCTAGCTACAGAAGGAGTCAGTAAATATCAACCAATCATAAGTAATAATTATGTGTAATGTGGAACCTCATCTACAACCGGATTATGATGTTGTAATTGTGGTGCCACACTCTTAGTGACACTAAAATCATGTGATATTCACTACATTCATTATATTTTGTTGAGGGTGTATAAAAAAACTAGACCATATGTTGGATTTTTTATACAAATGTATCATCACTTATATTATTAATCTCAACATTGATTGAATAAATGGTTTATACTTTTGTTCATTTCTCTTTTTTCATAATATCCCTTACTTTTTAAATTTATTGATCCTTAACTTCTTCATTTGTCTTTGGTATTCACACTTGTGTTAGGCATAATATGATTTTATTATTCTTTTTTATTTCTCTATAATTTTTATATGTAAGTAAATCATCTTGGAAATTATAGAATATATTCATATTAATGCTATATAAATCTAATCCCATTTGTTATAGCCATGATTACCCCAATGTGACATTGTATTGTGAAATAGTATTTTGTAAATCTAAAAATGTGTCAAATATCTTAGGACCTAGATAAATTGGTATAGTAACATTCCTCATGGCATTTTCACGAGTGTGTATATGATATAAATGTCAATCACTATATCCCAAGTCCTTAAAAAATCCATTTGTGCATGTGTTTCAATTTTTTATTGTGATTTAAAATAATGCCTTCTCTATTTTAGCCTCTAATAAGGGTTTGAATGATCATTGTATCCTTGAGAGGAATGTCATAGGAAACATTGATCCTTATAGAATGTGAACTAGTATAATATCTTCTCTTGGTAACCTTGTCCTTTTAATCCTGGTGGACCATTGGATGTTTTATAGGAATGTCCTTGGATATATCGATCTTTGCTAGATAGATAGTAGATAAAGATGGATATGGGGATTTTTTTGACCCAATTTAAAATTGTATGAATGTAATAACCCCTTTATCCATAAGTTATTTTATAACTTTGTTGTAACACAATAATTTTTATCTCTATGTCCATTGATATAATGTTAGTTTCCAAATGGTCTTTCCCCCACTCATTTGAGGTGATTGTGGGGGAGGGGGTATAAAAAGTATGAGGTAAATTGACTCTATTAATATCTATTATGTTCATAAGATAACACTTGGTCAATATTTTAATCTATCAAACTTAATTGGCTGATTATTATTTTCCATTAGTATATTTTTGGTAACATTAGCCTTGTAACCCATGTCCTTTGATTCTTGCCTTTTGTTTAAGACCTATATTGGAAAATTTTCCTTAGGAGGTAAAATATTTAGTTCAAAATTATTGTCTATGAGCACATTTTCAATTTCCTTTTTGTGTGCCTTATGATTAATTACCTCATGTGTAACTTTCTTGTGATTAACTTTTGTTATTTCATGATCATGAGTTTCAGTGTATGGAAGCTTATCATTAAGTGAGGTATACTTTAAACATAAAGCTTGAATTTTTTAGGACTACATCATAGTAATATTCTAATTTTAAATAACAATGACACTTTGAATATATTTATTAAAAAAATATTTTTATCATGACAATTTGTATTAAGGACACTACCATGAATAAGCAAAGAAGGTCTAGGTAAAAGGGGTTCTATACTAGACATAGGTGTAAAAGGTGAATCACTAATATTTTCATCATTGCATTATTGGACTCATATGTTGTATAAAAATAACTGCATAACATGGGATAACACTATGTGATAACATCGTCATATATTTGTTTTAGAGAAAACATATCATCACACTATGTTTCAATATAAGTCCCCTATAAAGTAGAACAAATATAATTAAATTTATTTTTAAGATAAGAATAGATAATATCACATTATTTTTCAATAATAATATCATTTTTCATGCATGTCTTATGTTTTGACATTCTATAACACTAAATAAGATGAATTATTTTGGCAAATTATTATCTCAAATTACATGTGTTAAATGGATATTTTTCATACAACTACTTATGTAAAGTGGTCTACTATAACTCATTAATACAAGTATATTGAAAATTCACATATGGAATTAAGTTGTTATGAACACATATATTTATTATTGTTTGACTTTCATCTTGTTCTTTTGTATTGTTAATATAATAATGCAAAGAAATATGAGAAGTTGGCTCTTCCATTTTAGAATTAGTCCATTAACTTCCTTATTCACTATATTTATCATTGTTTTACCAATAATATTCATATTCATATGTATAATCATTTATTTCATAATAGTATTCACATAAAAAATAGTAACATGAATTATAAAATTATAAAATCTTGACTATTTGTACATTCACTATCATAATCATAAGGCACATAATTGGTAGATACTAGCAAATCAATAGGATGAAGGCTAATATGGATTCTAGATTAATCACTCACTTTAAATTTACAAAACCCTAATATATAAAATGAGATAAATGCAAGGCCTACACCTAATAGGCAATAAAACATATAAATGTTATGGTTTTAGAGATGGAAACCCTTAGGTTGGGGCCACATATAATAAGGAAATTAGAAATTAGATTTGACACCAAATATAAATGTATAAATCTAAAACCCTAGTGAAAAAGGAGAAAACCCCATGGGGACTTAGGGTTTTGCATGGTTATATATAGTAAACAAGTATAGCAATATATTTTACCCTTATTTATATTTATAACCCTAATTAAAATATAAACTTGAATGTAATTCAAATTGTAAAGTATAATAGTTAAGTTTGAACCCAAATGTAAAATATTAAAATTTATTTAATAAGTATAATCTATTATAAGTTGTTTGAAAACTAAATGGATCACTTTATTAACTAGTGGGTTGATAAATCTATGTATTTATTGCATTTGATACATTTATTGGTCAAATTGTGACTTTACAGTTAGTTGTGGATGATTTTATAAGTAAAAAAATTGGACTTAAAAACAATTGTTCAATTTTTGAGTAACCTAGTGGGGTCCTAACATAATATATTTGAGATAAAATTTTGAGAAATTTGATCTACTAGGTTTTTCATGTTTATCTTTTCTTGATTTGTTTTTTTATTGTGCCTTGTTGTCATACCACTTCTACAAGACTATTGAGGCTAAGAATGTATTTTTTTTTTGTATTAACCTCAAATGGCCCTTGATCATTATATCAAAACTATTATTGAATACATTAGGAAGGATGGTGCCAAAATTAGCCCAAAAGTTCATCCCAAAGACCTACAACAAGGTATAGATTTTAACAATTTTACTTAGCATGATGTTTGTTTAAAAGTAGATTTTGTTGATAATGTTCATAACTGGTATGAAAATAATTACATTATTGATTATTATTTTGGTCATATCCTCTCTAAGTAATCCATTAATTCTTGGATTTATCATTATTAGAGACCCTTGGGTTTCCATATCATTGGTATCTATAACATCACCAAGGGGTTTTTCTTTTTTCTTTCAAAGAACCATCTCAATTCCAAGACCTATTTTCCAAGTTGATTTTTTGGTTATTTAGGAATAACCTCATGATTTTGTTTCATTAGACTCATAATTTCAAAGTTTCTAAAAAAAACCTCCCTTAAGGTGCCTATCTAAGTTGAGCTTCTAGGATTTTTGCTTCCTCTATGGGAATGTCTTGATGAGATTGTTAAACTCGTAGGGTCTTTGTCACGAGGTAGATAAGTTTTAATTTACATTCCCAAATAAGTGTGTTTATGTTGAGTTTAATTTGACTAAGGAATTGAAAGAGTCCATTGACATTCAAGTAGGGATGAATCACTTCTAGTATAAAGTCACCTATTTTAATCTCTTAAACAACTACCTCAAATGTCAATCACCCAACTATAGAATTCATGATTTTCCCCTTATGGCACACTCAAAGCTTTATACTGAGTAGATGTCATATGAAAATAAAAATGTGTCAAAAAAATTATGGTTGGACAATGGTGGATAACCAAAAAATGGTCACCATAAATAAGGGTTCCAAGGCAACCCATGTCCCACATATTTAAAAACTATCTCAGGAGGACTAGAAGGATCTTTCTCCCCCTATTAACCCTAATCCCCACTACTTTAATAATTCTCTACATCCTCTTAGATCTAATTTTATAAATTTAACCAATTTCAAAGAAGTTTTTATCATGCTAGGAAACCCTCTATAAGCAATCATAATCCTCAATGATCATATAGTCTAATTTATGGTAGAAGTGACTCTCCTTGGGAGGACAATAGGGATAAAGGATGTTCCATTTTTATTGGGGATTTCAGTATTAAAAAACCAATAATATTTGTTGGGAAATTGATTTGTGGCACTTGGTCTAAGATATAGATGATGATTAGGGAGAACTACTCATGGAAGATTCACCCTAGTGAATTTTCTCTCCTAAAATGTTTGAGATCTCACAAAGTCTTATAAATTCTTTTTTTGCATTACTTTACAATGTTTTGGAGGTTTATATTTCATATGTTTGAAATAAGTTAATATTTTAGGATTTATTCTACAATATGCTTTGAGAATTATTTGATCTAATGCATCTCACTTTTCCACTTTATATGAAGATGGACATGGTAGTGCCATTAATTTGGTTTATAAAAAATTAACCCCTTAGTTATGTCCTTAGGAGAAGATCCATAAAATTGAGTTATTTGGGTATTAATAAAAATTGATGGTCACTCATAAGGAATTCTCAATATTTACACCCTAAATGATGGCCTTGATAGAATGGTGGTATGGCATTGGCTTATTGATAATATTACCCTCTACACTTGTTTGATATGTGGTGACTTTAATATGATTGAAAGTCCTTAGGAAAATGTTGGTTCCTTCCCAATATGATGGTGTGTGGGAGCATGTGAAGTGTGGTTTTATTTCGAACACTAATAGGTCTTAGTATACCCACTCCTCTAGTGAAACACTTTAAATAATGCATTATTGTTTACATAGTCCAATCATCTTGCTTTCACTAATAGGATCCTCAAATGGTTGGATCATGGCATCCTGTTAGAGTATCACATGTTCTCATTTTCATTCTTTGATAAATAACTTATCACTATAAATTTGTCCTTTCTGATAATATTCACATCCCTTACAGAGTGTAGTTGGGTAGTGGCCACTTCAAAGTACCACACAATCAATTATGTTTAAATGTATCCCCCCTCTGCCACAGAGGCACCATCTATCTCATTGATCTATTTTGAAATCTCTTTCCATGTCTTCCCTACACTTCAATATGGATTTAGTGGTGGAACAAGATGATCAACCACACTTCCACATTTCTATAATATTATGGAAAGTAAATTACATGAGTCTTAAAATGGGCTAATGGTGTTGTACTCAAAGAGTTATAAATAATTTTTTATATTCTTGTGAATAACCCTTTTGACTTAAAATTTCAAAGCATGGTGGCTTCTTTCAAGTAAAAGATCAAATTAGTTGATAGCCATGTGATCATAGGGGCAAAATTTTGGGCCCATCTTTATAGGCTCAAAGTCATGGACCATGCCTCAAAAACATATTCAAGTCTCTCATATCCAAACAAGCCAAGGAGAAATTCAAATCCATCAAATTTTCCCATTAGTACCTTACTCATCTACCTAAAATCTCCTTGACCTTTTTGGAACACTATAAATTGGTGTTTTATGTCTACAAAAATTTGGTCCAAAAGAGTACATTATTTATAATAATGTTTTGATGTGGTGCCCTACAAGCTAAGTCTTGTAGACTAGAGACTCTATGATGCCGCTCTTTATCTTGAGTTACTCTTTCATGTAGTACAATACATGGCCAATGACAAAACTCCAAGTATTTATGGCTTCACTTGTGAATTTTATAAAGTTACTTAGCATTTTATAGGGAAACACTTGTTTTAAGTTTACAAAGAAGCCCTTCAAAAAAAATCATTAGAATCTCTCATCAATAATGGAAATATCAAGTTTATCCCTACTTATTACTAGTTGGTTCCCCATTTCCCTTCTCAATGTTTATTATAAAATCATTACCAAGGACCTTGAAATCCATCTTTAAGTTATCTTACTTACTATAATCATAATAGAGTGAACTAGGTTCATTAAAAATGTATACATATTATATATTATTATTGTTTTTTGGAAAGGAATGGAGTGGGTTCAAGCTTCTCGACAATGAGCCATATTCCTCAAAAAAAAATTATAAATCTTATGATAAAATTGAATAGCCCTTTATGATTATTAGGATTAAGGCTTTGGGCTTTGACCAATTCTTTATTTTGGTGGTTGAACTTTATTTTATGAAGCTTAGGCTTGCCTCACTATAAATGGGCAGAAATATGATATATTTGGGATGTTCCACTCCATCAGGCACAGCTACATGTTGGATTTCACCTTATATGTTTTAGAAGCTAAAGATTTTTTCTATCTTCTTTTTCATAGAGTGTAATGAGAGTTCATCAGGGGTATTATCCTTCTTGATCCAACCTCTCAACTCATTAATGGGAAATTTTTTGATGATACCTTTCTCACTCTCACCAAAAAATATAATTCATTAAAATAAACTATGCATTAGCTTGACATATTTTTCAAGGCCTTAGGTTCTAGTTTTTTATGGGCTAAAACCCAATGCTAAAGATAGAGCATGATGTATATGCCTGAGTGGCTTAAGAAACTTCACTAGAAGTGGATACAAAAGGCAAAGAGATTCAAATTCCTTGGTATCCCCTTCACCTTTAATACTTATCCTTTATAATTATGGAAATATATCATTTATATAGTGGAAAAAAGGTTACTTACTAGATAGTCAAACCCCTCTTTAGTAGGTAAAGTCCAATTATGTACTAATATTTTGGATACGATCTATGTTTACTATTATTCCTATTGGGCTCCTTCCAAAGCCTCCTATAATAAATTAGAAAAGGTTCTTAGGGATTTTTTTTGGGCTAATTCTAATCGAACTCAAGGTTATCACAAGGTTGCTTGGGATATTTTATGCCTTCCTTAAGATAAAAGAGGCATGGACATTATTGATATCCATAGATAAAATATCTCCATTTATTTTTAATGGGTAGTTCAATCAATTGAAGGTAATGAGGCCAAAAAAATCCTCCCAAGGAATTACATTTCCATAGGTACTCCCTATATACATAAGATAATTGTTAGCAATTAAGGGTCTTATAAAACAAGCAAAAAAAATGTGAAATATCTATGCTAACAATTACAATGGTACCTAAAATGAGAAAATAGGGAGTAACTATGTGATACCTTCACTTAAAAATGGTTAATATGATACTATTAATGTTTTATTGTACTCAAGATGATGTAGATATGTGGTAGCTCAATGTCAACTTGCATGCAAACATTTGGGCAGCATATCACCTTGTCAATTACATGATTTGACTTGATGAATATGATGATAAATTGATAGCTTGATTCTCATTGAGGTAGATATTTTTTAGGCTAAGTGAGCTTTTTGTAATGAAGGGATGTGACCTTAATTTATAGGTTTTATAATGAATATGGACCTTTGATCTTGATGCAAAATCAAGGATTGAGAATGAGTCAACTTACTCATTAAATGAAGGAGGTTGAGGATTAAATATGGGGAATTTAGTGTGTAATGATTGATTTGATGAATGTATGGGTTTGATTATATATTTCCTCATGACTTTGGATTTGGAGTAATTGAATAGATATGGGTGATGTGATTACTTGACTTGGGATTTGTAGATTGCCTTAGATTTTGGGGTGATTGATTTAGGGATTTGAAATGATGTGATGATTTTTAGATTTATTTATTTATTTTGGATATTTGGTGTGTGTATTTTATTATTATACTAACAAAATAAATAATATAATTAATTAGTTAGTTAATAGGTATTTGGTAATATGGGAATTATACGGGATTGATATGTTATTGTCATGACAATTTTAATTGATTGGGGGGATGAATAGTGTTAGAGAGGATTAGCTAGAGATGTAATGATGATATGATGATGGGATTAGGGATGATGGGATACGATAAAATAATGGGAGAATTGAGATTAAATGATATTAGATTGGATTAGGTATGAATGTGATAAATTAGGGATGTCAACAATAAAGTGTCTACATATGGGGTGTCACAAGTAGAGTGGCCATATCAAAGTGTCCAATTTAGAGTGTCTACCTTTTCACCCTATTTGAAAGGGAATTGTTATGGGAAAAATTTGAGTGGAGTAATTACATTTCAAATAATGAAGAAGACCAAAAAAAATAGGCACACAATGATGTTCCTAGTGATGTGGTGGTATTATGAATGGTGAAGGATGATGCCCCATCAAGAAGGCATGTGGGGATGAAAGACAAGGATGGGCTCTTAAAATGATAATAAAGTAGTTATAATGTATAGATGAGAGTGAAAGTACAAGGGTGGAGGTGAAGAAATGGGGGTTGGGTTATAGTAGGATGTGATGTTGTTAGATTATGATGATGATGATGATGACATGGATATATGATATGAATGTGTTGACAGATGTAGTTACCTCACTTGAGCTAAGGATTGCATACATTGATTAGTGTTAATTGATGTGATTTTCCCCAAGAAATGATATATGAAAGGGAAAATATTAGGAATTATATATCCCAATGATAAATATGAAATCTTAATTTCCCCAAGTAAAAATATATGCAAGGGAGTGGATTTGGGTATGATATATCCTCATGAAGCTGCACACTTTGATTAGATTGATGGATTGTTGATTGATTATTTAGGATATGCAAGCATAACTCATGGAGTTAAGTAATTTCACTAATTTATGATTTGATGATCATATTTATGGATGATTATATGATTGACTAACTACCTTTCAAAAAATTCATAACCTAAAAAGGGGGCACACAAGGATGCCCCAAGTGGTAATGGATTGATAATCTTGTTATAACTAAATTAGATTGGGTTAGATTGATCAAATATGGATTATATGAGATCATATTCAATTAGATGGGATAATATGAGATTAGATGATATGAAGAAAGAGTCATAGCTCATGTGAGGTCTGACACATAGGGTAGTGTGAGTGGGTATTTAGATATGAATTGTTAGTTTGAATAAATGTATGGTGATGATGGATGTTGATGTTGGGAACATGCTATCAAATTTACATGGATTTTGATTGTTTAAGTAATATTATTTTTGATGTATCATGTGATAGGATACACCATGGTGTCTTTTTTTCCAAATTCCATGGGATTGACTCAAATGCAACAAATAATAAACACACAAACAAACAAGGAAATAAATAAAAACACATAACAAACAAGCAAATGAACAAAAACACAGAAACCAAAAAATAGATGCTTTTGATTGCTTTTGATTTTTGGATTTTCTATCATTTTTGGATTTTTTGATTTTATATTATTACTTTTTATATTTTATGATTTTATATTATTTTTTCTTTTGTATTTTTTTGATTTTATTATTTTTAAGTTTTAAGTTTTCTAATTTTATATTATTTTAGAATTTTTGGATTGTATTGCCATAAATTTCCAGTAAAGGAAACATGTGTTCTAGAAATGGGGAAGGTAGTGGTGGATGAAATGGATTCAATATGATGCTTAGGGATGAATACAGATGGATATAATGGATTAGGGATGATTAGGAATGGATACATGAGGATTAGTGATGAACACATATGGATTAGGGATGATTAGGGATAGATATAAATCGATGCGAGAGGACTAGGGATGATTATGGATTTATACAAATAGATTAAGGATGATGATAGGCCTATAAGGACCATGTCAGGTAAGAATGATATGTCTAGTCATTGAATCATGATTATGTAGATATGTTGAGATATTTCTCAAGAAATTCTCAAGATTTCTTCTACTTTCTCACCAAGGTAAAAATGGGGATAATGATGGCCATGATGGGATAGATACAAGATGGTGGAGAATGTTCATATGGGTGGCATGGATTTTTCCCTCAAGTGTAAAGTACCTTAGGATAATTTATTTATGCATGATGCTAGAAACTATTTTTCATCATGGTACTTGCCCAAGGTGCCATAAAAATGGTTTTCACTTGTGGATGATTATTTACATTTCTCTTTTGATTTTTGATTTTTATTTTTATCATCATCATCATCATCATCATTTTTATTTATTTTAATTTTATTACAGCTTTGGATCCTTCAAGGACGCATATGGGTTGTACTTTAGTCAACCAATACCCTGCTCTAAACTATTTCTATGCCAAGACATATCACTAATGTGTGATTCATGCATTTTTATGTGACCTTATTTGATCAATGAGTTGGTTTCTTTCATACACCTTAACTAGCTTATGTCATGGTCCCTATGAAAGAGGGTGTTTCAAAGGAGAAGGATGTGGGATATTTATTGGATTAAGGATTACATTGGATTTTGTGAAGGATTCAAATGAATGATGCAATCATGGAGGTGGAAGTAAATTTGATGAGGCCAAGGGGATTGGGACCAATAGTCTCAGACACTCTTACCAATTTTAAATGCTTTTTCCATGCTTTATATGACATGATCTTGGATTTTATGGGATCAAAAACATTTAAAAACTCTCATAGGAGGATAATAAGGTATTTCTACTCCTTAGGCATGAGAGTTGCTATGAGTTGGATTAATTTTGGGGTCTCCTCCATTCCATTATTGATTTCAATGGTATCTTTATCTTGAAAATGTGTTGATGCATGAAGAATGTTGTGTTATTCCTTATTTCTTTGATTTTTATGTTTATCATATGATATCATGTCTAAGAGGTTTTCACTAAGGACATTGATTTTTTATTTATTTGATTTGATTTGATGGAGGAACACTTCTCATTCCCAAAGATATGTTGATGTATCATTGATGGTTTCAGATCCTTATTTGTACTCTTTAGACTGGAGGTCATCTTTAAGTCCCATTAATGGTGTGATTGTTTTGTAATTCTAAAAGAGGTCTGATTATGTGTGATTATATTTATCCCAACTAATGGGTATAGGATATTGGATGTCTATATTGATGATGGGTATAATGATGTTATTGAAAGGATTATTGGTAGAAAGATCATCATATAGGTCATGATATCATAAGTACTACAAACATCCTTGTTTTAATACATAGTGGGCTTATAATTGATGCCACGATATTATTTGTTTTCACAGACGTGAATGAACTCCAAGATTATTTCTTCATGAAGGCCTAGTCCTTTGACTTTATAACATGTGATGCCACATATTCTATTTGTGATGGGGTACTTATTACTTTGGAAACATGAGGCTATGTTTCTATTATATAACAAGAAGTCGTTAAGCTATTTGATTTGTTCAACTACAAGAAGATCAGATTTGATAAATGATGTTGAACCAAACTAATATACTTCTAATTTTTTTATTATTCATAGTGGATTATCATAGTTTATAGGAGAAGCCACATTAATGGTTTTTTAGATTTTGTTGTCTACAAGAACCCTCATCACTTGAGGTTGGGTGTTGGAGGTATCGATATATGATGAGAGATTGGATGATGGATCAAAAAATGGTATAACATGTTGCTTAGAATTGGGCCAATCAAATATTGAAGTAGGTCATGTTGATCAAAGATTTAAAGTGTGTCATGTGAGTCAAAGATGGGTTGGTCAAATATGGTTTGACCAATGATAGGATCATCAAATATTGGTTGACCATTGATGGGCTCATCAAAAATGGATTTGTCAAATATGGGTGGATTCACATAGGGATAGTCAAACATGGTTGGGCTAAAATAGACTCATTGAAAGTGGGATCATCAAATGTGGCTCATCGAATATGGGTAGACCAATGATGGTACAAAGTTGTGATGTTATTAGATGGTCGATAGGATTGGTTTGACCTTGATAATGTTGTGGAAGAAACTAATTGTGTTATAGGAATGGATCTTGGCATATCCCTGATTTTTGATTCCCATACATGGATGTACTTGATTCTTGTGTAAAATATGTTCTTTGAATTTTTAATGGTAGGATGTAGTTGGATAATAGTGGCTTGGGGGCCGATTCTTTGGGTATTGATTTATAGATACTTGATCGCACACTTTTCCATTGGATAGTGATTGATTAGATTATTTCTTATGGGTTTGTTACTTTAGGGTTTGTTTTCCATCCCATTTCTTTCAAAATTTGGAAATTAATAGTTTTAATAGCTCAAGAATTGGATTAGTCTAAGATGGTTGATGGTGTTGTGATCGATTTTTAAGTTTGTCCCAAAGTTCAAAAAGTGTAGTTTGGTATGGAATGTTGGATGGTTTGATTGGGATATGTTGTATGTTATAATAGGTTTCCATTTATGGTGAATATGGGGGATGTCATGATGGGGATTTAAACTAGTAGACAAGAGGATATCAACAAACGAAGGGATTGGATTTGGATTGAAATTTTTGTTGTCATTTGTTTGAGATGTCATTAGATCGGGTTTGATTTGATTTGACTTGGATTGAAGATTATATTTGGATTTGACTTGATTTTGATTTTGATTAGATTATGTTTGATTCATCTTGATTTGACTAAGCTTTAAATTATTTTAGCATAAGAGATCAATCAATGTAAACAAGTATAACCTAGATAGTCATGTAGGATTATAATCATCTAATGGCCCACCAATAGTACCCTAAAAGGTATGTAGTGGGTGATCTTTGGGAATGTTATGTTCTTTACACCACTATCCATTTACAGTAAAGAGGATCATAATCTAGGTTGAACAAAGTTATCTATGGGTATCCTCTGTATACCTTTTATTACATTGAGGCCCAAATCTATGCGTAAAAGGTGTTGTCTTGGGCCTAGGTATAGGTTGATGAAACCACCTCACTTCATGATGTCAATAAAATGGAAACCCACTTAGCCAATAATGATAACTCCCTAAGAATTTATATAATCCATTGGAAAAAGGGGTTTATCTCTATGCTAGGTGATGAAATTCTAGTTTTAAGACCCTAAAAAGATAAAACAAAGTAAGAATGCATTATTTTTTATTCCCAAGGTCACCTTTCAGAGTGAGAAAAGAGCATACTTAGTGTTTCCTAAAGATAACACAATTGATCTAATCTATTTTGATTCCCAATTTTACCTTATAGCATGAGGGAAGATCATACACAATGTAAATATCACACACACACAAATGAAATGAATAAAAAGATGCACAAAAAAGATTAATTGATTAAGTTTAAATGTTAAATGTGTGAATTTAGTTTGATAAATGTATTTAATTAGCATAGATCCACATGAAAAATAGTCAGTAGTTTAGTTGAAATGTCTTCGTTAAATAGAGCCAACAAGTTAGACCAAAACTAAAAACTAAAAACCAATAAATAAAACTCAATAACAAAATTGTTGATACTCATAATGAAAGTATTGTTAGTCAGATCAAAATTGATGTTTATCAGAAAACACAAAACAAAAAAACACAAAATGCATAAAAAGACACTTGATGAATTCACCATTTCTTAGAACAAAATCATCGATGCACAAAATGAATCTGCTATTACCCATTATGAAATCATTGTTAGCATAAAATTGAAAATAAAAATAACATAAAACATAGGTTATACCTAAGATGAATTCACATTTTCATATGACAAAATCTTAGATACCTATAATGAATTCATTGTTACTCAGAATTATTTTTTGTCGTTTAGTGCAAATTATTCATTTAGCATTACTGATTCATCATTTAGTAGTACAAATTCATCGATATTTATAAGTTTTTCACTGAAACTCAGACCTACATAAATGGAACCTAAAATAAACAAAAACCACTAGACAAGATGAAATCACCAATTATCAAAATGAATTTGTTGTTATATAATATGAATTTATTGTTCCATAGTACAAAATGGTTGTGAGTTTGAAAATGTAGTTTTGAATCTAAAAACACAAAATTTGACTCAAATTGCTTATAATCAACTTTTAAAACTAGACCTTCGAAGCCTAAGACACCTATCAAGAAAAAATAATCAAAATATTTTGGGTTGGTCCCATTGGGCATGCCAAATGTACACAAGACAACCATTAGTAAGCAAGAATGCTAGAAATCAAACCAAAACAAAGTGAAATATCTATGTTAAAGAATTATAATGGTACCTCAGATGAGCAAAGAAGGGGAAATAATGTGATACATTTATGTCATGTCCCCTTTTTAATAAATTTCATGTTGTGGGAAACTTGTTTAATTCTAATTATTCTCCATCACTATTCACAAAGTACTATTCACTAGCACTATTCACATGCCACTATTCATGGTGACATGGAGATGATGTAGGTGTTGATGTAGTTGGTGATGTGGCATAGTGCTTGGGTGGATTTTACATGATGTGTCATGTCCCATAGAGAGAATATTCATGAGAGAAAAGCTGATTTGAAGAATGGGTTGTAGCATTCACTAAAGGACAAGTTTCAAGTGACCCACATTGCTTTCTCACATGTGTGAGAGTAGGATGCATTCCTAGGGTGGCCTAGTGATTTCCCATGATCTTTAAGGTCAAAATTTGATTGATTATTATCTTGGAATATTATGTGCACTTGGGAAGTGGGAGACAAAGTGTGTTATTCTTGAGTTGGCTCACATGTGGAAGTGAGGGTGCAGTTTTGAAGGCATGTGAAGGTGGGAATGCTTTTGTCTAAAGTGGAGGACGTGCTTTTGAATCTTTCACAAGGGGACAAGATTTCCACTATGGATCAATATTGATCCCACTTAGGGTGGCGTAATTATACCTTCTACATGAATTTTCCTCTCCTTCCCCTTGGCAATTCTATTTATTCATGCTCTCCCATTTGTAAAATTGTCTATTTGCCAATTTATATCTCTTTTCATGTCTTGATGATAATGTTTGAAATTATGTTCATCCATGCCTCTTATTTGGATGAAAACCCAATGAAGATAGATATCAATGGATGAAAACCCATTTTTTTCGTAAATAAAAGGATGAAATCCCTTTGATTGAGTAGGACAATCTCACTCAGAGATTGTGATCATGCTTGCAAGAAGATCCAATGTCCCAATTTGCCGAGTTTGTGTGGTGTGCAATATCAAATCCAGTTTGTGTGGAAGTTTGCATATTTCTAGTGTGTAGAGTAGTGTTATTTGTAGGATATATTTTTTATATTATCAACTTTGTAAGTGTGAAGAAATTTGTGAGTCATACAATTTATGTAAATGTGTGTTATACACATAAATCAGTATTTGAATTTATTTCATACAAGTCTATGTTGTGAAGTGCATTATGTACTATTTCAATTAATAATATCAGAATATGTATGTCAATGAAGTGTGTGTTTTGAAGAAGAATTTCAGATTTGAGTCTTGTTATTGAAGTGTGAGTTTGGTTTTATTTTGGTTTTGGGTGTGTTTAGTAAATATCCCATTTGAGGATACTACTATGGTATCAAAGCTATTAATCTTGCCAGCCTGTTGGAGTTATAATATTTGATGCAATTTCTAAAGTTGCATGATCAAGTTTATTCAGTTGTTTATTAGAGTTTAGTAACTCTAGAGATAAAATATTTAAAAATGGGTGGAAAACATGGAGATAATCAGTGAATTAGTTTTGAAGGAATACTGAGTAGTGGGATCAAATTTTCAAGCTTCAATATCATTTGCAGATTTCATGCACTACAAGGTACGAAATAGACTTTACCTAGCAAGAAATAGTCTTGAGTTTTTGAATTAGTCAAAAGATGTCTTACTCAACCTAAAGGAAGTGGAGAATTGTTTGTCTAGGATAGACCATTCAAATTATGAGGATTTGCTAGGGGCAGTGAGGCCATCAATGAGTTATTTGGTCACTCCCAAACTTAGGAAACACTTAGATGAAGAGGTGAATCTTGTAGTCACTAATTACCTTAGTGAAATTATGAGAATAATGCTTCCTAGAAAACCTTATGGCAACAGTATCATAAAGAAGGTTTTTAGGATGATAATTGAAAGTTTTTGGGGGTTGGCTGACATTGGAAGCCCTTATTTTAACAAGCAAGTAACAATTCTTGAAAATTTTGCAAAAATTAGATTATGTAACATCATGTTAGAAATTGGATGTGATGAAATTATTTTTGAAATGTTTCAAATCTTTTAGACTATTATTAATAAGGGTCATTCAAAAAATGTCATAACTTCCATGCAAATTATTATGTCTCTGATTTTGGATGAGGATGATGATATTTCCAAGCTATTGTTAGCTAAATTATTAGTTTTTTAGAGGAAGGAATAGGATGTTTTACCTATAACACATGAGTTGTCAAGGGAATTGGCTAGATGACATATGGAGAAATTGAAAAGTTGTTTGATGGAAGGAGAATTGATTTCTCATGGTTTACAGAGTATAGGTTCTCCTAAATTGAGTATGGATTCATTAGAGAATACTCAAATGGCTCTTCAAGTAGCAAAAAATTAGCTTATTGTTGGTAGCCAAAGGTATGACAATGATATTTTATTAACTACTGATGATTGCATGCATAAACAAGATAAAGAGGAAGTCAAGGATAAAAACACATCACCTATTGAAGGAGCAAGTGAGGAAGATATCCCTATTCAGCTGACACTCATCATTGCACTAGGGAATGAGACCATGCTAAAATATCCATGGTATGAAAGGTTTAGTGACATATCAAATTCATTATTTCACACTTTACCATTTTAGATTTGTTGTCCTCATATGAGGTATGCTAAAATCAGAGTCAAAATAAAGCATACAATTTACAAGATGGAGCATAGGAACCCCTGGGTTCAATTTGATAAGTGTTGTGGCCAAAGGGTGTGGGAACCCAGGAATATTTTGAGATCTACAAAAGGTGACAATTCTGATTTCTATATATCTGTAGTTGTCCCTTTCATTAAAGTAATGAAAAAATTAGAATTGATTTCAAATAAGTTTGCTAATTTTAGATTTAAGGTCCAAGGTATGATTCCTTATGTGTTGAAAATTAGACATGACTACCCTCTAGTCAAAATCCATGGTATGCTTGCTAGAAAAAAAACATTCTTCCCTCACATTGTTGTTAATCCATTGGATAAGTATGTTCTTAGGAGGTATGTTAGGATGTGTTTTAAAGGAAAAGACACAAGTTGTAGTTGTGAACATGTGTATTTTCCAATTCAAGTCCAAGTTTGTCGGTGCATATGGGATCCATAAGGCTTGGTAAGGATGAAGGAGTTTTGCAGCTCTAAATGTGTGACCATGAAGGAGTTTTGCAGCAGTTGTTTCACTTATATGGTGTTGACTTTTTGAAAATTAGAATGTGAGTTGTTGATTTCAGCCTTGAACAATTGCAAAAAGATACATTATGTTGAGGTGGTCTTTGATGAGGAAGAGACTGTAGATCCAATAGATTTGATAAAGGATCAAGATCACCAATTGGGTCTCAAGGATAAGAGTACCAAGAAAGAATAATTTGAAGGCTTTGATGTGGTGGTGACTGATGGGTTTAACATCCTTTGTAAGAAGATCAATAATCTCAACATCCTCATTGGAGAGATTTCTCAAAACTATCAAACCATGGAGTTCAGCTTTCAGAACAAAGGGAAAGAGGTAACATTGAAGGGCATTCCTCACCCTCTACCTCATCAATTTTCCTGCTAAGATAATGGAATCTATTAGCTCAAAATGTTCCATCATAACCATGGGTAAGCAAATAAATTCATATTTTCATGATAAGAAAGATGAATTTATTGAGGATGTTGGAGGTTTAGTACATGATAATAGATTTCCACATGATTTTGCCCATTAGTCAGAAGCTCTAGATGTGGAAACAAAGAATATTTTGAGAGCCTTTCATGATGCACCACTATGGGGACATCTAGGATTATTCATATCCTACAGAGGGAGATTCTCATGGGAGGGTCTTAAATAAAAGGTTCTTATGCAAATCAGAGTGGTGCAACAAGAACATGGTGAAAAGGTCTTGAGTTTTGCTTGGGATCTTGGTAACATTTAGAGGAGAGGAATTAGCATCATTAGATTTTCATTGCTTGATCCAATTCAAAGTGATAGAAGTATAGTCATGCATTGCATCATGGATCTTCTGAAGGTTTGCATTTATGATGTTGAGGATTATGCACATTTATTTGATATTTATTATCATGAGGTCAAGCTATTTTTTAAAGAGGTGATCAAATTACATGGGATGTACAAGGATGTTTTGGATGTCAAGAAGAGTGTATCTTGCAGTGATTTTTGGCAAAAATTGTCCCACTTGATAGGTACATGATCCAAGTTATATGAGCATTATAGTTTGATTCATCACTTTGGTATGATAATTCTAGAAACTTCAGATTTGCAATTACTTGAGGGTAAGCAATTTTGGGAAGGGAGGATTTGTCATGTCCCCTTTTCAATAAATTTCATGTTGTGGGAAAATTGACCAATTCCAATTATTCTCCAACACTCTTCACAAATTACTATTCAAAGGTATTATTCACTAGAACTATTCACATGTCACTATTCATGGTGACATGGTAGGTGATACAGGGGTTGATGCAGCTAGTGATGTGGCATAGTACTTGGTGGATTTTAGATGATGTGGCATGGCCCACAAAGAGAATCTTCATGAGGGTAAAGCTGATTTGAAGAGTGGGGCATAGCATTCACTAAAAGGCAGGTTTCAAGTGACCCACATTCCTTTCTCTCACATGTGTGAGAGTGGGACACATTCCTAGGGTGGCCTAGTGATTTCCCATGATCTTCAAGGTCAAAAGTTGACTATTTCTTAATTGAGAATATTATGTGCACTTGGGAAGTGGGAGACAAAATGTACTGTTCTTGAGTTGGTTCACATGTGGAAGTGGGGGCATAGTTTTGAAGGCATGTGAAGGTGGGGATGCTTTTGTTTAAAGTGGAGGATGCGTTTTTGACTCTTTCACAAGGGGACAAGCTTGCCACTATGGATCAATAGTGATCCCACTTAGGGTGGCATAATTCTACCTTCTCCATGAAGTCTCCTCTCCTTCTCCTTGGTAATTCTATTTATTCATGCTCTCCGATTTGTAAAGTCATCTATTTGCTAATTTATATCTCTTTTCATGTCGTTATGAAAATGTTTAAACTTATGTTCATCAATGCCTCTTCTTAAGATGAAAACCCAATGAAGATAGAGATCAATGGATATAAACCCATTGGTGTCTTAGATCAAAGGATGAAATCCCTTTGATTGAGTAGGACAATCTCACTTAGAGATTGTGAACGTGCTTTCAAGAAGATCCAGATTCCCAATTTACAGAGTTTTTGTGGTGTGTAATATCAAATCCAGTTTTTGTGGAAGTTTTCAAATTTGCAGTGTGTAGAGTGGTGTTATTTGTAGGAGATAATTGTTATATTATCAACTTTATAAGTGTGAAGAGATTTGTGAGTCATATAATTTATGTAAGTGTTTTTTATATACATAAATCAATATTTGAATCTATTTCATACAACTCTATGTTGTGAAATGCATCATGTATTGTTTCGATTAATAATAAGAGAGTATGTATGTCAATGAAGTGTGGGTTTTGAAGATGAATTTCAGATTTGAGCCTTATTAGTGAAGTGTGAGTTTGGTTTTATTGTGGTTTTAGGTGTTTTTAGTCAATATCCCATTTGGGGATATTACAATTTACTTACTAATGGCAAAGGCGATCCTCTTGATCTTGGATTGTGATTAAGAGGAAGTAGAGAAGTGATTGCTCAATGTCAATTTACATGCAAACATTTGGTCATCATATACCCTCGTTGATTGGATGATTTGGCTTGATGAAGATGACGATGACTTGATGGCTTGATTCTCAATGAGGCAAAGCTTTGCTAGGCTAAGTGAGCTTGTTAGAATGAGGGGATGTGAGCTCAATTTATACATTTTCAGAATGAATATGGAACGTTGATTTTGATGCAAAATCAAGCGTTGAGAATGAGTCAACTTCCTCATCGAATGAAGGAAGTTGAGGATTGAATGTGGGGAGTTAAGTGTGTAAGGTTTCATTTGATGAAGGTATGGGCTTGATTAGATCTCATTTCATGACTTGGGATTTGGAGTGATTGATTAGAGATGGGTGATGCGATGACTTGACTTGGGATTTTTAGATTGTCTTGGATTTTGGGGTGATTGATTTGGAGATTTGAAATGATTTGATGGTTTTTAGATTTATTTATTTATTTTTGGTAGTTGATGCATGTATTTTATTATTAGACTAACCAACTAACTAATATAATTAATTAGTTAGTTAATATGGATTTGATAATATGGGAATTAGATATTATTGATATGTTATTGTCATGACAAGATTAATTGATTGGGGTGATGGATAGTGTTAGAGCGGTTTAGATAGAGATGTATTGATGATATGATGATGGGATTAGGGATGACAAGATATGGTAAAATGATAGGAGAATTGAGGTTCAGTGATATTAGAGCAGATTAGGGTTGAATAGTAATAAATTAGGGATGTCAACAATAAAGTGTCGAAAGAGGGGGTGTCATAAAAAGAGTGTCCATATTCGAGTGTTGAATTTGGAGCGTGTACACTACTAGCTAATTAGAAAAACATCAACTTTCACTCTCTATTGATCATCACCGCCCCAGTGAAAAATTGAAGGTTCTTTTGTTGCCAAAAGCACCTGGAAAGTTTTTGAATTTGTCATACCCTTTCTAAAATGCATTAGCTATGGTTTTCATAGTGGACTTTCTTTCATTGATCATAATATTTGGCAGTCCCCCATCATGACCAATACTAGTCTTCCCTTAATGGAAATCCTAGGGTATAAAAGCTTTACGTTTATTTAGAAAACAAATTCATATTATTATGAACTTGACTTCCACACGTGATTGGACTCAATGGCATTTGTTAAAAGACAAATATAAGATGCTCAATTCAAACTTACCTTCTATTTTATGTATGCAATAATTGATGCCTAATGTCATGCTTCATTAGTTGGGTCTACAACCTCCATGTGTTTGGTAGAAGAACTGGAGGTGGAATTGTGACACATAGTTTAAAAATTACTCTCAAGTCTCATTTATCAAATAATGAGTTCATTCTTGTGAACATTGGACAAGTTAAATTCTTCACCTAGGACTTGGCTAATCAAATTTTAACAAATTTTGGAATTCTAAGCTTGAGCACAAGCTCACTCACTTTCCTTGGTGTTTGGTTTACCAAGGCCTCCCTATTAGGGAGAGTCTTTTACACATTGGACTGCTCAACCTAATTGTTTAAGTTACTCAAGTGCTGAGCCCTTCAAAAAACCACTTCTGGACTTGTCCTAAAGCTCAATCTATGACAAAGCATTTTCCAACCTTTCCACGTAGAACCATTCTCCGGGGATATGATCTTCTTTGGGGATACTTCTCAATGGTCAACTTATATTACTTCTCTTTAGAACTTCTTCAAAGTTATTATTTTTTTCAGTTATGAAAGTTTAGAAATATAGTTATCTTCTCAATTATCTATTAATGACAAGGTAATTGTTATCTCTTTGGCTCTTATGCATATCCAAGCTCAAGTCGAGAAGGTGGTGTCGAATTTCAACACTTATAGGCATTGCTCATCCACTTGGGGAGTGCTTCTTGTCCTATGAGTCATGTCCCCTCAAACCGCCCACCTCATGGATCTTCTCCTTTGACACCCAGGGGCCGACAAAGTCGCTCTCACAACAACAACAGCCTCTCCACTCCTTAACAAGGGGGCTGAGGAAGGGTTGGGAGTCCACCGCCACCACCTCGTCGGAAGTATATTGTTGGCTTGTCATAGTGGAGCTCGTTTGTTCACAGAAGTGGCCCAATTGGTAGCTTTGTTCAACTGCCCTCTGGTCGAGGCATTATTGTTTCTTTGGCCTCCTAGATACTGCTCAAAATGGTTGAGTAGCACCCATCGCCCCAAGGATGATTTGCCTCCTCCTTCTAGGGTTGCGCCTTGTTCTTGAAGAAATAATTTTTTTATATTTATAATAATTTTGGTAAATTTGGGTTACCGTACTTTGTGATTTTTTCTTCGATGTAGAGTATGGGTCGTGCATTCTTGTAGTGTGCTTTCATACTACGCTTTCATATCGCCTATAATTTTTTTGTGAATTATTTGTATATTTCTATTAAGTTAATCTATAAATATATTTCATCATAAATAAATAAATAAATAAATAAAAATCCTAGATAAAATGTCACACGAGACGAAGGAAAAGGACCCAAACTAATACGTTTATGTAGGAAATGTTGTTCACCCCTAATGAAGTCTCATGCCTGCCAGCCAGACAGCCAGCCATACGTTGTTTCAAATGATAAGAGCCTTT
Organism: Torreya grandis; assembly: GCA_037957365.1. Lineage (NCBI taxonomy): Eukaryota > Viridiplantae > Streptophyta > Pinopsida > Cupressales > Taxaceae > Torreya > Torreya grandis. The sequence goes on from JARHVA010003577.1 coordinate 793,322, forward strand.
GGTGAAGTAGACTTCCATTAGACTCACCATTTTACTTTTGCTTGTGGATGAGGTTGGTAAATGCTTTAGATTAGATTGTGTGGCCAATTACACAGCACACACATTACGGTGGAAGTACCTATAGGCCACACACACTAGTACACCAAATTGTAACCATTTCCGAATACTCTTTAGCCATCATACCTGAGTGGGTTCAGTGCGAACAGACACTATTTTCCCTCTGAACCTCACACTGAGGGCAGTTGGCTCTTCTCTGGTTGGGACTGCTCCCGAATGAAGTAAATGAAATGACAACAGCTATTGGGTCAGCACCCTCCAGGGAGGTACAATGCCAAGGAATTCTTGGAAATCAAAAGCCAATTTTTTTTGTTTTTGAGTTGAAGTTATATTTTTGCTGCATTCAGTACTTTAAAAATGCACATTTTAAATGTCCTTGCGTCAAAACTTCCTTTTAATGTGTTTCAGAATTTTTTTTTTTGGTGGGATGATTTTGTTATGTACCATTTATATCCAGAGAAATTTTATCAAAATTATCACTTTCTGCATCAGCCCATGAACACATTTGGCATCAAACATGATTGGATTAGTTGTGAAATGTGAGTTCCTGATACTTAATTAGCTATAAGCTATAAATGTGTTTAGTGGTTGTTTTGTTTGTATAGAGCAAACATTTTTGCAGAATAAGAGGCCCAAGCCCTGACATTGATAGAGCAGATAAGTGGGTAGTTAATTGTAAGGCAGCCCCCAACATATTTGATTCAGATAGTTAAGTCTATATGTTTCCTATGTTTCTAAATGACATGTCTAGCATTTGAAATTAAGAGAAAGCAAACATTAGTAGCTAATAATAGGGAGGATACATCAGAAGTAATGTTACCCTTTAACCCAAATGATCATTCCTCAAGTTAGTTCTTTTCTATTTTCCAGAGAGCTAATTGAAACATATCTTTGGACAGGCTGCACTGCATATTACAGACTTCTTTTCAGCTTTTAGATGCCAGGGTTGAGGTGTATCTAGACTTCAAAAGTAGGCAAGGACCTGGACACGTCTCGTCCCTTTTATTCACATGTCCTTCAAGGGGCAGACTGCAGCTGGACTGGAAGTTTTACCCTGCTGTGTGGTTAGAAAAAATGCCAAATTCCCCAATGTGCACAGCAGTGGCCATTTACTAGAATGTTTTTATCTTATGTGTATAAATAATCTTCGTGCATGTTGTTTGGTTCGGAGATTGTATCTGCCAATAACTAGTTTGCATGGGTTCTCGGTACTTGGGAGGAAAGTGCTCCAGTAGACCTTGATTACATTGGCTTTTTGTTGCGAATTTGCAACTTTTTTTAATGGAATTTATTGAGGAGATTCCAATGCATTTTCATGTTACTTTTAAAAACTCCCTAAAAACCTTCTTTCCAGCTATGCAAGAGATTGGATCATCGGATTTTACTGTTTGGCATGGCTAGGGGGATTTCTCCTAAAAGTAGGTATAATCCTTATGTCACCCAAAGCCCCTGGCCTCTGCTGATTTTGTATGTATCCCATTCTCCACCACAGTCTAGCTTTGGGCTTGGGTGTTTTAATAAGCATAGTTTAGCATTTGAGCCTTGAGATTCACCAGCTCAAACTCAACTTCTTAGATTGTCTGTTGCTGGATTGAGTGCAATGAACCAACCACTGTATTTAGACCCTTTGGGCGAGTAAATGGTAAAATATATTGCTAAATGATGATTTGCAGTTTATAGTGATACTCGTAGAGATACATGTGAAGAGAATTTAGCAAACATAAGTAGTTGCTTGTCAAAGAATTTACAATCACAGTTTTGGCTTGAACTGCATAAGTTGCTTAATTGGTCTTGCAAGCACTGGAATAAAATTATTAACTAGTACCAAAACTAGGTAGCTACTAATATGTACTGCTACATACGTCTAACCATCGCTTATTGAAACTTCTAACCCTGAAATTTCTAAATCAGTTCTATGAGTAGATAGTTTCAAGAAAACTACATTGAAGGAATACTTTGTAGGCATGGTCTTATTGAGTTTTGGTGTTGCTGAGTTAAGACCCCCAGCTTTTGAAAAATTTAAATGGAAAATATTGTAATAATTGTATACAGTATATATTTGTGTTTGTGTTATTGATATATGTTTTGATTCAATGTATTTATGCAGAAGAGTGATCCAGCTTGTTACATGCACTGGCATTGAGATGTTCATGTCCTCATCTGTGATTCAAAACAATTCCATATGGAGACTGCACCAAGCAGCCCTTCAGAAGGGAGAAAATTATCAGCGAATGGGAAGGAAAGGGCTGAAAGGCGTAACTATACGCAGAAATCAGTTCAAAAGGTAACCCTCTGCTTATCTGATGTTGACAAAATTCATTTCCTATTAGAAGTACCTTGTGGAGTTCTGTGTTAAAATCCCAGATTCCAAATAGGAAAGTAATGTTTGTGAAAAAATACATGGATGCTGGCATTCTATGCTTATGTCTGCTATTACCTACCAAGTAATGCGTTGGGGTTTTGTTGATATGTATTTGGTGTTGTTGGCTGCTAACAAGTGCCTTCGTTCAATCTAGGACAGTCACTTGCCTATCACACACAACATAAGCCCTAAAGCTAAAGGTAGATGGAGGTGGAGATGAATAACAACTTATTAATGTCTAGAGCTCTAACTACAGTATTTTGTTTAATTATGCATTGTTGTTCTGCTCCTATGCAGTTACAATGTGCCAAATGTGGAAGCAAACGACACTCATCTTTGGAATGCCCAGATGGTAATGTCTGTGCTCAATGTTTTGATAGCTCAGACCAAAGACGATGTCAGATAGTTCTTTCTAGGACAAAGATGATGAAATCATTGATACAGAAGGGGGAGATTAAAGAAGTTCAATCTGTTTTTGATAGTTTGACCAGTGAGGGACATAGACCCTCATTGATTACCTATACAACCTTTGTAAGCGCTCTTACTGCCCAGAAACTTTACAAACAGCTAAAATCAATCATGTCTCAGATAGAAGAATATGGAATGAAGCCAGATGCTATTCTTTATAATGCCATTCTAAATGGTTTCTGTCAGGCTGGGGATATTGAAGAAGCAATGGAAATTCTTAGGAAAATGAAACAAAGTGGCTTCTCCCCAACAACAAGCACTTTCAACACCATAATCAAAGGATATGGGATCCGGGGACAGCCTGAAGAGGCCAGCAAGGTGCTACAGACGATGCTTCATTCGACAAATATAAAGCCCAATAATAGGACCTATAATATACTCATTAATGTTTGGTGTGCAAACAACAACTTGAGAGAAGCACAAAAAATAATGAGTATGATGAAAACCTCCGGTGTTTCACCTGATGTAGTGTCTTATAATACATTAGCTAAAGCTTTTGCACAAAGTGGACAAGCACAGGAGGCAGAGGAGTTGATTACAGAGATGCAGAATGAATATATAAGGCCAAACGAGCGCACTTGTAGTATTGTCATAAATGGTTATTGCAAAGAGGGCAAGGTGGATGATGCTCTTAGAGTTATATACAAGATGAAGGATCTAGGGGTACCTCCAAATTTGATTGTTTGCAATACTCTTGTCAAAGGATTTGCAGACATGTTGCAGCCTGCCCGTGTTGATGAGGTAAGCCTAATTCTTATATATTGATCATGTTTTCTATGCCAACAATTTGATGTAACATTGTAACTGGGGAAAATGGTAAGAAAGAGAGCCATGCCAAAGGCACCCCTTGTCATGTTGGTTATATTTTCCAATACCAGAAATTTAATTTCGTTCCATTCCTCTGTCTTTATCATTCAGTTTGACCTTGAGACACAAGGTTTCCACAGTCCATAAATTCATGAAAACAAGTTTCTGGATACAACTGTGTAGATAATTTTTAATCAATGTTTCAGATCACACTTCATGATCCATCATCAGGATTGAGAAGATGTTGGATCGTGGAGTCATGGAGTGTGATCCAAAACCTTGTTTAAAAAACATCTACATTATTGAATCCAGATGCTTGTTTTCATCAATTAGTATGAATGTTTTCTGATATTGTATTAGGCATTTCACGTTGTATTAACAGTGGTGATTTTTTATCTTTTATCATTTTGAAATGTTTATTTAGCTGTGAATTTCTAAGGGCATACCTTGCCATATGTCCAGTGTTTGAGATATGATCAGGGCTTCTGCCAATCGGAACTTAAGCTAATATTACATCTAAAATGATATGATTAACTGGAATGTTTGCAAATGTTTGATTTACAAATATTGACATTTAGAGCAATACAAAAGTTTTCTGCTAGATGCATCATGCAATTACAACGGACTGAGCTGGTTTGCAATTTGTAATAGCTTGTGATTAGCTTTGTTATCATGACACATAGTCATACCTCTTGCACACATCAAATTGGCCCTATAGACTGGGTTTGGTTGTACCTGTGAACATGAAACCTGAGCATACAATATTGGGAGGTTGGGTAGTTGTGGTTCAGTTCTTTTTTAATGAAATGAATTTTGTGAATTTAATTGATTTTGTGATTCCATGTTTGCTTCTGTATAGGTGTTGGATCTCATGAAAGACTTTGGAGTGAAACCAGATGTGGTAACTTTCAGCATCATCATGAACGCTTGGAGCTCAGCAGGCCTACTGGACCAAACTAAAGCCACTTTTCAGAGGATGCAGCTAGCTGGAATAAAACCAGATCTATATGTGTACTGCATTCTTGCAAAAGCATACGTTAGAGCACAAAAGCCAGCAGAAGCTGAAGCTCTTCTTCTAGAAATGGTGGAAATGGGGTTATCTCCAAATGTTGTAATGTTCACCACTGTCATTAGTGGCTGGTGTAGTGCTGCCAAAATGGATGACGCGATGGGAATATACAATAGAATGCTTGAGAATGGTGTCACTCCCACTTTAGATACATTTGATACGCTTATATGGGGATATAATGAAATCAAACAACCATGGAAGGCTGAAGAGCTTCTCCAGACAATGAAATCAGCAGGAATTTTGCCTGATAAAAGCAGCATCCAATTGGTTGCAGAAGGATGGCAATCTGTTGGATTAAATGAAGAGGCAGAGAGGGTATTACGTGTTGTTAAAATGGATCCCATCTCTCCACAATCACAGCGAAGGGATGATCTCGTGATTGATGGAATGGCTACAAAGTATTCACATAAGCCTTACCAACATGGCATCACAATTTTAAGTGTTCTTGTACCACATGTTCCTAGGGCCAGAACTAAACAAACAACTATGGCCTCTACTTTGCATAGAAAGTGGAACACCATTTTATGGGACATGAATTTTTTCTCAAAGCAACAAAGGAAAGTTTGTTTAGTCTTTGTTAGATATAGCAACAAGTTCAGTTTAAAGTCAGATTGTGTCTGTGTGAATTATTTTAAAAAGCATGCCAGGGGATCTGGACAATGGCTAAATGGTTGTAATTCACTTTTTACAACATCAAAGTACCTGCAATCATCCCCCACAAGTCTCTTGTCTTTGAGATTTTGATGAATGCAACCCTGGATTGGACATCAAATTACCTGAAAGCAAGAACTTGTCCACAAGTAATGCATCCAGTCACATTGCTTTTTTTTTATTTTAAAGCATTTCCTGGTAGGTGACGGGAAGGGGACCAATATTGAGGAGTTGGGCAGCGACTCGAACATGGGGCAGACTAGATAGGCTCCAAGGGACCTACTGCTGTGCCAGGCCCTCATATTGTTCCAAACCACCAATCACACCGTGGTTATTGTAAGAGTTCTTTCATCTTAATTCTTTGAATGGTTCATTTTCTTTAGTCTATTGACAATGGATATGTCACATGGTGTTGGTTTGATGCCTGAGTTGTTATAAGAATTACAATCAATTCATGTATAACATTTTAATGTATGTATATTCAAAACAAATGTGGTTAACCCTGAGTTGCCATTTCTGTTCAAGGGGCATTGTTAAATATTACATGATGAATTTCCTTACAGTTTTGTTTTGATAATACAAAGCACCCAATTAAAGAGAGAAGCAGTGAGCCTACAGCATAAGTGTGTTTGTGTCAGTTTTGCAAGTCAAACCACATTGTGTTGTAATGTCAGAAAACAATATCCATGCACCTGAAACCAATGGGTTGCTTATTTTCCAATTAAAAAAATACATTATACTGTATATCACCAAATTTTGAGCTTAATGGATTCTGGGTGGAAAGGACCCGAAATTAAATGTAAATCAAGAGGATTTGTAAATTAAGAGAATTTGTCTGATCCAGAGGATTTTTCACCCTTCATATGTACCCTGAATCTTTCTAAACTACTTCAGCATGGAAGAACACTCTGATAGCTTTCCAACGACTATTGGAACACGTGAATTGAACATCATATGCTCTAGATATTATCTGTTGAAGTTTTATGTCAATAGGGTAAAAAAGAAAAACGTGGTATATTAGTGTAATTTTAATGTTCTAATTACACTATAATTTTTTATGTTAAATTATGTTGATTATGTTGGTGCATCTCGTGTTGACAAGTGGCAAGACAATGAGCGTTTGAAAAGGTCCATGTGATGGGTCCTCAAGGCACCACATGGCTTGCCATCACATCCCTTGATATTATCCGAGTTCGAGCTATGATGAGCCGGAGTGCCAACTCGTCATGACCAAGTTCGAGACATGCCAGCTCGAATGCCAACTCGCCATTTTTTGCTCGGATTCCAACCGGATCTTCCAAACAGAGCTCGAAGGATATACCCCCAACCTAACTTGGTGGTGATAGCTCAACATTCCATATGCTAGGTTCCACGTGGAATGCTCGAGGTTAGCACAAGGCTCAACAAAAGTGGAGGATATGTGGCCTAATCCATGTAACATTCGGGAAGTTTATCCATATGTAAACAATGTAATTATCCTCACTCTATGCATGTGGGATATGATTTCAAGTTAGAATACATTGCCGAGATTTAAGGGTCGAACCCTTGAGCCCGTTTAGTAAAATAGAAAAGGCCTTGCCGTTACACCACGGCCTTGCGACTAAAACCAATCTACAGAACTTGCTAATTGAAGGTATTTTGGTAGATTCGAATCCTGCTGGCAAAATGCTATTGGATTACGTACTAGACAAACATACGCAGTGCAAGTTTTATTTGCATGGTTTTTGATGTTATGAGATAGGGCGCGAAAGGACGGAGAGGATTTGGAAAGGGAGAAGGGAGCTTGCCGGGCGAAGGTGGATGACTGTCTATTTGAATGGGGATAGAGACACGTGCCGAGGAAAGGCATTTTCATCTACATTGCATGGCCTTCGGCTATGAAGGATATGTATGGATGACTGTTGTTTTACATATAGTCTCGAATGTCCTTACACAGCGAGGAATGAAAAGGTAAGTCGCCTATTTGGAAGGCTTTTTAAGTCTTGGCGAAAGTGGTTTATGATAATCCACATCCCTGAGCCGTTTTGAGGACTATGCATTGAATATATAGCAACCCAAGACTATGTATTGACGGAGGCCCGAGCCTTTGTTGTGTGTTTGTCTATTTTGTGAGGCCTTCGAGCCACGACAAATGATATAGGTTACATGGTATATGTCGGCATACAAAAAAATGAGTCTGTGATATATGTCTTCTCTGTTATGAAAGACCTTTGAACCATGATGGAGAGATATATGGGTATATGTGTGTCTACATATTAAAAAAAACACAGGTCTTGCAGAGGAGAACTCGCCTATCTGTAAGATGATATATGTACCCCTGTTTTGAGAGGCTTTTAAGCCAAGGGCGAAGGTGGAGTTTGTTTTGAACACAAACCCAAGACAGTTAGGTGTGACTGTATATTTGCAAACACTTCCTTCTATTTTAAGGCCTTTTGGCCAAGGAAGATATTTACATATCGTCGGGTTATTCTGTGTTATACGGTTTCTTCTATGTTGTAAGACTTTGATAGGGAAGATGTATATTTGCAGACACAAAGCTCGAATGCAAAGATGATGTATAGTACGTAGAATTGGAGCTACCAATAGTAGGAAGTACTTCGCGACAGGGTTATCATGCTTAGTATTCTTATATTTTGGTTTTCAAGCTCTATTGAAAAACAATTCTCCGAGATGAATTTGACATTTGATTGAGGGAGTTGCAGCCCTATAAATGACAGAGATACTTCTAAAATGTCAATATGTCTGTTTAAAAGAGTTTTGAATATATTCTTAATGGAGAAACGTGCTCAAAGGGACGAAGAAGATGAACGGGTGCTACGAACGTTGCGGAGATGATTTATTGATCAATTTCAGAGTCTTCACAGTCAGTTTTAGCACTATTTACAGGATCTCATATCCATTAGATGTAAGTTGTAAAAATTTTAATATTTACATCTTTTTAATGGATCAGTTCGTTGTTTCACGAATCCAGAGACGTAGCCCCTAAATGGGTGAACTCCGTTATCAAGTTTGTGTCACTTTCCTTTCAGTTATTTTGAGTTTTAGTTTACTTAATTCAGTTTGCAAATGAATTAATGGGACATTAAGAAAATTATGGAAAGTTTTAAATGACACAAAAACAGGGGTTTTCATTTCAAAAATGGATTTGTAGAGTTTCTAATCACTCATATTCATTTCTAGAACATTAAAACCAATTTCTATTGATTTACTAAGAAAACTGAGAATATTTTGCATCCAATTTCATTTCACTTAAGAATTGTTATTTTCAATATCTAATTTTAAAAACTGTTTGATTTATCTTAGGGGTAAATTAGTTCACTGATCAATTTTGGTATCAGAGTAGGTTGATACAGGGCTTGCTTCAGTGGTTGATATACTTTATTTTAGATTTTTTAGATATCAGATTCTTGGTATTGTTCTTTTATTGATTTGATTATGTAGGATGACTAGTGCAAAGGAAAATTGAAAAACGTTCTAATTTGTTGGAAGAAGACAAGCTTGTAACAGCCAAGGTTCTGAAACTATTAGCGCTGCAGGATCAACATGGATGAAGAACACAACACATTGTCACTTGAAGGTTTGAGATGGTGTTGAGAGAGGATCAACCTTTCTATCTTGGCACGCATTCAGATAAAATGCAAGACATTTTCAGTGATGCACATCCAAGAGGATTCAATTGTAGTCATATTACCATTCTTACATAGAGGGCAAATTAAGGTATGATGGTGATCTGATTTCATATTGGTATTAACACAATATTTTGGTCTTTGATAACTAGTTGTGTAGCCTATTTTTGGATAACTAATCATGCTTTGGAAGCCTATAAGAAAAAATGAAAAGACCAGTTTGATGGTCAGCTATGGAAATGACAAATAAGGCATTGTTCAAAAAATTGAATAGATTTTTGCACTTTATGAATTGAGTTATTAACTGGTTCATAAGTTGGTTTATGTTTCACAGCTTTGTTAAGAGTTGCAAGGAGCAAACAAGGAGTTGTTTAAACACCAACAATATGTCAACCAATACTCAGTAGGTGCACTTCACAATTTCTTCAGAGGTATAAATTATTTTCAACATAACTATGAATGCACAGTTTTAGTTTGAATCATTTGTGTAGGGTTATCTTGGAATTAAAATATATCTTTATTTGGAATTGTTTTTAAAGTATTTTGAAAATATAAAAAGGATTATCTAACTCTTAGAAGATAGAGATTTAAATAAGATGAAACCACCTCATATTCAGTTGTGGAAACCATGAAGAGGGAACAACCCTTATTGATCGATTAGTTTATTTGAATAGTTTTGGATAAACATGACTATGGTATTAATTAGTATGCTTTTATTCATTTCAAAACTCTATTTCAGGAAAATTCTTAACTATTGGATTTAGGAAGGAATTTTGATAACCCTGGCATTGTGGAAAAATATTTGTTATCTCCTATTTCAGTTTTTCGTTGTGATAAACTTTTCGGGAAACGAACTCTGGATGAGTTTTGAAGGTATGAATTAGGGAGTAGTCAACAGTGAGGAAACTTCGAGATAGGTTTAAAATTATTAGTTTTCTCCTCAGGATTATGATGTCTTACAGTTACTTGCAGAGTTTGTAAGTTTGTAAAGAGGCTCTTATTTGTGAATTGTGTATTTATAACCTTAGGATAGACAAATTCATTGCATATTTTTATACTTGACATATATGTTTAAGTCCCACTGCATCTTGGACAATGTTTGTATTGTAAAATTTTTGGACACTCACATGTATGTTAGTCATTCACGTCATGTATATGTACTTTGAAAAAGACCCATAGATGAGCAATGTTTGTAAAATACAAGTATACAGGGGTTGAAATTTGTTTAGAAGTCCTATAGGGGTATGCAACACATTTTGTTTTCTCTTGTGTGATATAACAAGGAGAATACTTTAGCTTTCATGTAGTGCAAGGGTTGAGAATTTAATGACTATTTTGGGTAATAGGTTATTTTGAAAGAATGGGTAAATAGTTTGTTTTACTCTCCATAATAAGATTTCAGTTTTAGTTGGATAGTTGACTTCTTGAAGGGAAGTTTTATAATGTCTTATTTCACTGATATATTGAAAATTAAATTTTATTACATCATTTTGATAAATTGACTTCATAACTCCTTCATATGCTAATTTTTGGCTCCTGTATGTTTGGAATTAGTGCAAGAAGATTGTCAATGGCAAAGAAGAGAATTCACAGAGATCTTTTTGGGTCAATTGGATTAGTGGGACTTTTGGAGACCAAAAGCCTCTTTGTGGAGAGGTTTGATCCAGAAGATTTTTCGCCCTTCATATGTACCCTGAATCTCCCTAAACTACTTCAGCATAGAAGAGCACTCTAATAGCTTTCTAATGACTATTGAAATGCATGAATTGAATATCATATGCTCTAAATATCATCTGTTGAAGTTTTATGTCAACATGTTAAAAAAAAATAATGTGGTATATTAGTGTAATTTTAATGTTCCAATTACACTATAATTTTTTATGCCATATTATGCCGATTATGTTGGTGCATCTTGTGTTGACAAGTGGCAGGATGAGGAGCATTTGAAGAGGTCCATGTGGTGGGTCCTCAGGGCATCACATCATTTGATATTATCCAAGTCTGAGCTATGACGAGCCCAAGTACCAACTTGTCATGACCAAGTTTGAGACATTTCAGCTTGAATAACAAATCGTTGTTATTTACTCAAATTCCAATCGGATCTTCCAAACCGAACTCGAAGGATATACCTCCAACCTAACTTGGTGGTGATAACGCAACATTCCATATGTTAGGTTCCACGTGGAACGCTTGAGGTTAGCACAACGCTCAACAAAAGCAGAGGATATGTGGCCTAAGCCACATAACATTGGGGAAGTTTCTCCATATTTAAACAATGTAATTACCCTCATGCTATGCATGTGGGATATGATTTCAAGTTAGAATACATTATTGAGATTCAAAGGTCAAACCCTTGACCCCATTTAGTAAAAATTTAAGGCCTTGCCATTACACTGTGGTCTTGAGGCTAAAATTAATCTACAAAACCTACTAATTGAAGGAATATTGGCAAATTCGAATCTCATTGGCAAATTCAAATCTCATTGGCAAAAGGTCATTAGATTTCGGGTTGGACAGACATATGCAGTGCAATTTTTATTTACATGGTTTTTGATGTTATGAGACAGGTCATGAAAGGACAAAGAGAAGATTGTCTTATTGGTAAGGCTTTTGGCCTATGGGCATGATAAATGTTATTCCTCAGTTCAGAAAGGGAGAAGGGAGCTCCCTAGGTGAAGGTGGATGACTGTTTATTTGAATGGGGACATAGACATGAGCTGGGGAAAGGCATTTTCATCTATGTTGCATGGTCTTCGGCTATGAAGGATATATATGGATGACTATTGTTTTACATACAGTCTCAAATGTCCTTACACAACTAGGAATGAAAATGTAACTTGCCTATTTGGAAGGCTTTTTAAGTCTTGGCGAAGGTGGTTTATGATAATCCACATACATGAGCTATTTTGAGGACTATGCATTGAACATATAACAACCCAAGCCTATGTATTGATGGAGACCCGAGCCTATGTTGTGTGTTTGTCTATTTTGTGAGGCCTTCGAGCCATGATGAATGATATAGGTTACAGGGTATATGTCACCACACAAAAAATTATGTGATATATGTATTCTCTGTTATGAAAGGCCTTTGAACCATGATGGAGAGATATATGGGTATATGTGTGTCTACTTATTAAAAAAAACATAGGTCCCGCAGAGGAGAACTCACCTATCTGTAAGATGATATATGCATGCCTGTTTTGAGAGGCTTTTTAGCCAAGGGTGAAGGTGGAGTTTGTTTTGAACACAAACCTGAGACAGTCAGGTGTGACTGTATATTTGCAAACACTTCCTTCTATTTTAAGGCTTTTTTGCCAAGGTAGATATTCACGTATGGCTGGGTTATTCTGTGTTATAAGGTTTCTTCTATGTTGTAAGACTGTGGTAGGGAAGATGTATATTTGTAGACATAGAGCCCGAATGCAAAGATGATGTATAGTACGTAGAATTGGAGCTACCAATAGTAGGAAGTACTTTGCGACATGTTTATTATGCTTAGTATTCTTCTTATATTTTAGTTTTCAAGCTCTATTGAAAAACAATTCTTCAAAATGAATTTGATATTTGATTGAGGGATGCAGGCATGTAAATGACAGAGATACTCCTAAAATGTCAATATGTCCATTTTTAAGAGTTTTGCATATACTCTTAATGGAGAAACATGTCTGAATGGACAAAGAAGATGAATGGGTGCTAAGAACGTTGCGAAGATGATTTACTGATTAGTTTCAGAGTATTCACACAGTCAGTTTTAACACTATTTATAGGTTCTCATATCCATTGGATGTAACTTGTAAATTTTTAATATTTACATCTTTTTATTGGATCGGTTCATTGTTTCACGAACCCGAAGATGTAGCCCCTAAATGGGTGAACTCTGTTATCAAATTTGTGTCACTTTCCTTTCAGTTCTTTAGAGTTTCAGGTTATTTAACTCAGTTTGCAAATGAATTAATGGGACATTAAGAAAATTATTGAAAGTTGTAAATGACGCAAAAACATGATTTTTCATTTCAAAAATGGATTTGCAGAGTTTCTAATCACTCATTTTCATTTCTAGAAAATTAAAACCAATTTCTATTGATTTAATCGAGAAATTGAGAATATTCCACATCCAATTCTATATTTCACTTAAGGAATTGAGATTTTTAGTTTCTAATTTTAAAAACTTTTTGATTTATTTGACGGGTAAATTTGGTTTACAGATCATTGTCTACCATATATTTGTTTTTCAATAAATAGAAGATATCATTGGTACACAGATTTACTTGGTGTATATAAAATATACAATGGATGTGAAGTTAAGCTTGTGTAGCAATAAACACTAGAGCATACCGTAGTTGCACGTTTTAACAGTCATAGTTGTAGATCTCATTTTGGGTTGTTTATATGAGTTTTTGCTTTAAATTTTGAAATATTAATATTAAAAAAATTAAAAATTAAATAAAAATATTAAAATTAAAACATGAAAAATAATTTTTTGAAACATTAAAATTGTGTTCATACGACCAACTTTTTTTAAAAAAGGTTTCTATTTTTTTCTCAAAAAGTAATATAGAATTTATTTCCATATATAATATTAATATATATAAATATTTAGTGCTTAATTTTATGTTATATGGATATATAGAAATCTCGTTTCTCATTTCAATGAAGAAATATGATGAAATGAGAATATTGTTGTTTTTGTTTGGTTCTATGTGGGTCTACTTTGTACATTATGGAGGAATATATATATATATATATATATATATATATATATATATATATATATATATATATATATATATATATATATATATATATCCTAATAGTCCTCCATCATGTACAAAGTAGACACAAATAAAACCAAACACACACACACACACACACACACACACATCCCAATAGTCCTCCATCATGTACAAAGTAGACCCACATAGAACCAAACAAAAACAATAAGAGAGGCATGTGCAATGGTGTACAACCTTCATCTAAATTTGTGTTATAATATTAGCATTAATTTTAACCACCTTATGAATTCACATAAACTATGATAAAATGTATGTTTAATGTTTTCCAGCATATGGCAAAGGTGTTCAAAAAAGTAGCTAAACCTTCCTCTACCCACTAGGTTTATAGGATGAAATATAGAATGTAAATTTCATTAGTCTTGTATTCTTAACCATTTTGAAACTCATTGAACCATTCCTAATATGCTCATTTGTTTATCTTTTAAATTTGCAATTTTTTTCAGATATAAATCTACCATAGCTCTCAGTGTATCTTGGTTCACATCTTCTTCACACTTAAAATGGGTCACCAATTGAGAAGGGAAATACATGGGTTTAATGGCTTTAGACAAAAGAAAAAGACATGTCATGTTTCTTAATGGCTTTGAACATGTTTAACCTTTTTATATTTTAGTAAGGGTTAGGGGGAGAATAACCTACTCAAACAAATGGCTAAACTATTCTAAAAACAAGCCAATTAAATAAATTAGCTTCGCAATATTTTGAGATAGTGTTGAATTATGAAAGTATGTTAAACATAAAAATTACAATGCTAAACAACAATTTGAATGTAGTAACATGATGAAGAAATAATACTTAGCTTATTTATTGATGTGTAGGTGGATCTGACAGATACAGGTATAGAAGACATGATGATTCTTTATAGTGATTTGTCAGATTCTAAATATTTGCTTTCTGTTAGCCTAGACACCACCATCAAGATCTAGCACTATCATCGTATTTATGTCTTGAATCCAACACTTATGTTTAGTATGTAATACATGTCATTTTTTAGAATGACCAACTACCCTTGTTAGGGTTCACTATGACCTTGTTGATTGTCAACTCGGATCCCACATAGATGTTATGGATATCTGCCTTTTGTTCAAACCCCTAGGTCTTCTAACTTGGGCATGTCACCTTGTAAAAAGGGGGTTAGTGGACTCAAGTGAAGTTGATCTAACCTCAAATACCCCTGTTTCAATGAGTGTTGTCTACATATCCATATACTCTAAATAGGGCCTCAAATTGATGTAGTTCTCCCCCTTATGTGGGTCAGTGTGTGAACAATTATGCAATATTTTATATGTGAGTGCATGTAGTTATCTAGCTTGTAAATTGTAAAACAATCTTCATGGGATGCTCTTTAAATGCTTTAGACATGTAATAATATTTTTCCTATGACTGATTTAGAAATAGGAAAGAATAGGGCAATAGAACTTAGTTGTGAAAATGATTAAGTGTGAGCTTGATAGGTGTTTTATTTGGTAATTGATAGATGATAATGAATGACCTTTTTGTTTTATATTTATACCACACATTTTGAAATGATATCATGTGAGGGTTAATTAAGATGAATAGGCTAACCCATACATGTCAAAAGATTTAGAAATTTAACTGTTTGTAAGGATCAAACACTAGTATGAGATCTGAGACACTAACATCGATGCTAGTGTCTTAGTCTAGATGGTAGTGTTTAGGAGGATATAAAGTTTCTAAAGATATGTAATTGTCATAATTAAGTTTTAAGTAGAATGTGGGCTACAGGTGATCCAGGTCATCAGAATATCAAGGTCAGACTATAGAATAAACATCTATACACAGTGAGATAGTAAATGTGAGTCTTTTGATAATTAGAAGGTTATGAACTTAAGGGTTGAGCCATGAGTGATATTTGTCAAGTGTATAAGACTAGTTTATCATATATAATTAGATTTGAGTATCTACATTTGCCCCCCTTAATCTAGTGATGCATAAGGATGAAATTATTAATTTGAAGGAAATAAATGTGTATTGTGGTGTGTACAACACACCTTTTCTTTGCTTAAGCTCTATTTGAATTTGTTGTTTGTGTATTACTTGCAACCAGGAGCATGTTACAATTTAATTAGTGCATATAATATTAAAATTAAATAATTGAAATACTTGAAAGAAAAGAGAGCAAGGAGGGAGTAGACATGTGTGTCAATGCAACTGTGTTTTCTTTTATTAGTTTGCTTTGGTAATGATGCTTCTTTGTTGAAGGATTGGAGAAAGAGGTTCATAATTTATTCTTGGATATGTGAAGAGAATAATTGGAGGGTGATCATGCCCCCAATCTAGTGCAATGGTGAGTTGTGCCAAGGCCTTTGAGATTATTGAATCTCAATCGCACAACTCAAATGTATACATAATCTAGCCAATCTTGCCTAGGTCAAATGGTGTAACCGCATCAACCTAAAAAAAAGTAGTGCTAAGGCCTTGATGGAAATGAATATCAATGTACCTACTTAAGAGAACAAACTATTACAGATAGATAAATCTCAAATGATGCATCTTGGTAAGGTCGATGTATACATATGTATATAATTTGAATATGTATATATGATTTGATTTATTTTCATGGCATGCATCTCTAATGTGTCTCAAGCTAGTGTATTTGTCAAAATGTAACCTGTGCTATGTAAAATTTGTATATTATCTATCACATACATGAAATACACTATTCCAAATATGTAAAATCAATGCCAAATGCATAAAATTCTGACCTAAGGGTATATCTGAATCATGTGAAACTATATCAAATTCTATCAATTATGTTTATGCAAATTCTTGTCTTTATGACATGACCTCACTAATATGATCCCCCCTTTTGAAGTGAGGGGAATGTAATATGGTACTCACCGTATCTCAAAAGAATAATATAACCATGCCATATTTTTATCAATCATGTAGTAATGAAGCATATAGTGGTATCATGTAAGTAGATGTATCAATGAAACTCATTGTATCCAATCAAAAAATCACTAAGATGAATGATATGGATCATAACAATGTCTATAAGTAACAAACACAATCCAAAACAAATCAAGTACACACATAAGAGCACTCAATGCCACACAAAAGGGTTCCAAGGAGACTACAAACAAGGGGCATGTTCAATGTCACACAATCAAAGGAGAGTGCATGTTCAAATATCCACATACTAAATAAACAACACTTAATGTCACTATGGCAAAAAAATAATGAACATGTTAAAATGTTTCACAATCGAGATAAGGTAGAAAATAATAAGTACACACAAGTAATCCATATGAGAAGATGAATATGAGAAATATAAACAACTAACATAAGCATATCATATGAGTCCCTACATATATGTGTTATAAAAATGTCCTGCAGCATAACATATCTAGCACATTGTGTAATAAGTAAGCATGAGTATAGACATGTGTAAGTGTTAGTATATGAACTCAACATGATAATGTGAAGCGATCATAAAATAATATAAATTGTATCAATTGTGATCAATAAAAGCGAATGCCTCCAATGTAATGTGTCACGCAATTAAAAGAAATATCTAACATCTATATGTTCATGTATCTAGCGTATGTCTATATCACACTCAATCACCCATTAAACATGTGTGTATATAAAATAAAATGATATGTTATCTACTAACATAAAGTAAACAACATGTATAAAATCTAGTAAACATGTAAATGCTAAATATTTTTATAATTTTTTTATTTGTATGTTTTTTGTATTTTCTTGATTTTAGTGTGTCTGAAAATGCACAAGCTATCTAATAAGCTCAAGTTAAGGATAAAAATATGTGAGAAGTGGTAAATGAATAACATTTCCTAAATGAAATGTGTCATATGTGTGCATAGTAGAATCAAAAAGTTTATTATATTCTTTTGATAAGATTCTACTTGTTATCTTTGCTTGAGAGATATTTTCTGTTGTGTGGTCTTGTTCTAAATATGTTATTTATTTGGAAAAAGATGTAACATTGCCTTCATGATCAAATGATGTGTAACCTTTATTTTTATCAATCATTATTCCTATTGAACATAACCATGATTGTTCAATAACAACATTGTATGCATTTAGATTATAAATAACATGAAAATTAATAGAACAATATTTTGAAGCAAATGAAACTCTTAATTGAATTGATCCCACACTTGTTATGATTCCATTAGTTTTATCTAATTATTGATACTTATTTTCAAAAGAGTTAAGAAATAACATAGAACAATCTTTTTCATCTTGATAGTCCATAACCTTGATATCTGTAAATTGCTTGTCATATATGTGAGCAGTGATAATGAAAGGGTCATAAAATGATGAAAGACTTATAATTTTCCCATTTGTAACCACATTTGAAACTTTTTTTTTTCAAATATCTCTTTCTTTTTGACCTATTTGGTTATAAATCATATTTTAAGCATGTTTGTTTGCTTACCTTGAGTTTGATTTCTCAATTACTTTTTTTGTAACATACCTTTGCAAAACATTCCTTTTGAAAATGTTCTTTTCATGTTATGCCTTCTGTAATTTTTAATTTTCATCTTGATCTTTTTGTAACATTCCTTGCTCTAGATTTGTTTTTGAATCATTTTTTGCTCTAATTGTTTCATATGCAGTTGTTTTTATTCCAAATTATCTTTTGATAGCCATATTTGATGATTTTGCACTTGTGCTTTATAAAATGCACTCATAAGGTGAACATGTTTCTTGATTGATGTATCTATTATAAGATCACCAATATCATCTTTTGTATTTTTTTCTTCAAATTTAAACAACATTCTATATAATACCCATGCATTATATGATATGCACACTAGTATTTTGATCTCCTTAAAGGATGTAGAGGAGGTAGTTTGATCAACTTGTTTCTAAGCATCTACCTAAGAATCTCACTTGAGATTTTAGTAGAAAATTGTATAATTTTTGAATCACTAGTGGTAGATGTATTATGTTTTGGTGTCCAATCTTGATGTGAATGCTTATTAAGCACAAAATTTCTAGGTGATGATGAAAACACATGATTAACACTACATATTTTTTATTCTTTGTATGTGTGACTTAATTTTCCAATGATGTGATCTTTGAATTGAAACACTAATCTTATTTTCATAACTCTTCTATTAACATGGAATCCAACTAGTTGGAACATGACATGGTTCATAGTTATACCTAAGTTGACACATTTTATCCTCCTTCACCATGTGGATATATAATGCCTTACCCAATGGGGTGGGAAAACAAGAGGATTAATTGGGTGCACCTAACTAGACTTACCTAATACATGATTGAAACTATGACACTCAAACTACCAAGTCTAATGCCATGTGATTTAACTCCTTATCCACACCACTACCATAAATGGCTATGATGCCCTTGTATATAATGTACCCTTCTAGGGCATAAATACATTCTAATATTTATGCACATTATTAAAATATAACTATAGAGGGATACCATGTGATCTTGTTCCCACCTCCTCACCCAACATAGGTGATTTGTGACCTGATGTGGTAACCTCATTAGCCTACACATTAGTAAGAACTCATATATCAAATATGAAAATAGTATCATTGGGCCCATATTTTGCTGACCTTATCTCAATATATTATAAAGTTTGTGTATGAGCTACACCAATGCAAAAGGTCACAAAACATATTGATTTAAATTTTAAGGGATTATGGAATGTAAATCTTAGGTTGTTAAAGGGTCTGGGTACATTAAATTAGGGTATAAAATATGCAATAAATATAACCACTAATTTATGAATGATTTGACCTAATCTAATATTTATAAAAATAACAATGAATAACACAAAACAATACTTAGATAGAAACTGACTGAGACCAATGATATGAAGGCTAAAAACTAACATAGAAGTTGATCTGAGTGTCACAAATAGGATCCAAGTGTCAGAAACCCTCTTAGACACTAGAATAATACCTTAGCCAATAGTGCACCACATTTGTGTCTGACATTTATTGCTATGTATTTTGTGCATAAATAATATCATCTTTTAAGTGTACCTTTAGTTGAATTTGATCTACTTGTACATACATAGATGAACCTTGATTCACTATTTTTGCACTATTTTTGATTAATTTAAGAGAAAAACCTACACCTCCATGTTGTTAGGGTATTATAAAAGAAAAAATAGAAAAAATGTGATGTTAGTTGAGTAGGCTAGACATCCTCAACACCTCACTATGTTGAGAGTTGCCTACATACCAATACTTTGAGGAGGGATCAAGCCTAATGTAGTTCTCCCACCTAAGTGCTTAGTGAAAGTGTAAGTGCAAATGCAAGTGAATGCTAGTATGAGTGTTGAATTAAGTGCTTTGAATGAGTATTGATATTAGAAATATGTGTATTCTAAGCTTACAATAGATGTAGATGTTTTTATGCAGAAGTAGGGTGGAATAGGAATTAATAACCTTAATTGTGCACAACTTGTTCTAAGTTTGTTTGTGTATTTTGCATCTAATTTCCATCCAGTGGATAAAGGGATAAAATTTATGTATTTATATTAATATGGTGTTTGTGTAGACTGTGAAATAGGTCTAAGCTAATTCTAGGTGTCTTAGGAATTGAAAAGATATCTATTGGGGTTGAAATTTGGTAAGTGACACTATCATTGTACCTTTGCCACTAATGTAGGGTACTAGTGTCTAAAGAACCAATCTAGTGTCCAGGTGGCAGAACCTATGGCACTAGGGGCATACATCCATAGGAGAAGGTCTAGGATGAAACATATGATGTCTAGGGATGTTTGATACCTGTATGAAGGATGGATAAGGGTTAAAAGAGGCCCTAAAATAGGTATAGGGATAAGCTAGGGATGGGTGGTCTCAAGTGACACTCATTACAATAAAGTGACATTTTATATGACTACAATTCCCCCCCCTTTATTCTAGAAATGTATCAAAGTGAAGTGACTAGGATAAATGAAAAATAAGCATAACTAGAATTACCTATGAGGCAAATCCTATGAATCTAGGTCTGAGTATGCGAATCATGCTCCATTGTGTATCCTAAAAATGAAATAAGGATGAATCAATCCTTATTTAAGAGATATAAAAATCAAATAAAATATTGAGTAAAGAGATAAGAGAGAGAGGAGAGAAACAAATGCACCTCACTAGGTATGTGAACCAATGCAAAAACCTAGTGACATCTTGTGATTGCATGTGTAGGTAGTGATCAAACGGTGAATATCTTGGACTGAGCTAATGGATTACTAAATCCCCATGTGTGGTTGGATCAATAACTCAATCCAGTTTTGAATCCATCATTTTCCACCCTTGATCGGTGGATCATACACTATGAATAATTTGGATTGGACTAATCACTTATCCAACCCTCCTATGTAGGTGGCTCAAGAACTCAAGCAAGATATGAGTCCATCATTGCCTACCCATGTGTAGTATATGCATCTATGACTGAAACTATATGATGTAATTGAAACTATGTAGGATGGATTTGGGTCCACTTGAAAACTTTAAAATGAAAAAAGGCCAAGGGGCCTCTTGGGCACTTAGGAATGTAGCTCAGGGACTAAATGAAAATGCCAACTACTGTAGACATAATAATGCATAAATCTAGTGTGAACCTTGGTGAAAATGGTGTCTGAAGTATAAAATGTAGATAATTAACTAGATTTTTCCATTCCATTTGAGATGAGTTGGTGAAAAAATGATCACGTGGAAATAATGTACCACACACATGACCCAAATTCTATTATTTGTGCATATGGATTCTAGACTAAGTTTAGTAATTTGTGCATATATATATATATATATATATATATCTGAAACTAAAATAACAATGATCATAACACACATGATTCCCCAAATTTAATCAAAACTATTGTGATTCTGTGTTAAACTGAGCATAAATTGATCAAATATGATAACCTATGACTAAAATTGTATAAATCTAGGATGTAACTATTGTGTTATTCTATCAAATCTATATTTTCCTATTTTTGGGATATTGGACAGTAACATAGCTCTTTGGGCAGTAGTGCAATACACTAGTGTCCTACTTTCAACACTAGTGTCCTTTGTGTTATTTTTCTACCAAACTGACTCTGGTCTCTGCTTGACTATTTTCCACTAGGTTTTCCTAATTCTGAGCTCTATAATTATATGTTTGCATGATAAAAAAATACTCTTAGTGCACTAAGATGGATTGATCTTTCTGATAAACCCATGTGACTGCCCCCTCTTTTTAGGGGAGTTGTTGTACCTATGCAATAATTTCCCTCAAAATAAAATCTTTGTATGATGTGTGTTAGGCTAAAAACATATGATATATATGTAATAAACCAATATAATGTGTATACATGACCTTAGAAGTAGGATAATCTAATCATAAGTTGGTAATATACAATGTATGTTAGATCTAACACTCACAAGGTTTTCAAGATAGAGATAACAATATAAACATATGTATGAATATTAAGTATGAGTAATAATATATGTAACTACCTAGAGGGATGGGGTATGTTGTCCATAAAGACATCCAAGGAGGAAGGGGAGATGCATGAAGTCTCTCATGGCATCAAAAACTAAGTGAATGTAACAATAAATAGACAAGTGTCATGGCCATGATGCATACATGAAAGCAGACAGACAACATACATGAGGCATGCAAAGTAGGTCAAGGGGACACAATACAAGGGACATGGCCACATATCAAAAGTATATGTGAAATGAAAAGAAGGGGCGTAGATCCATAGAATAAAGGCATATTCAAATTCCATAGAATAAATGTATAAACAAAAAGACACAATCAAGTCTAAACTAGGAAAGCTAGAAATGAAAATATGCATAAACATGTGGTACAAATCTATATAAGAGCAAAGTTGTACATAAGCTGCGTCTATAGTAATAATTAGTAAAAAATATGAGTAGTATAGGATGATCAATATCAAAATATAATAAATGCTAAATATGTGATGTAGAGTATAGAAATATGTAACCTGGAAAACTAGAATGTGTATAATATGCTCCCAATGGGCGAATATATCAATGATGAATCTATGTAGCTATGTATGTGCCCCTAGTGGATAGATAGTAGTAAATATGGATTTATTTAGAGTACCTAATTCCTATAAGAATCAGTGAACACTCAACAATAATAAGTAAAGCATGTATGTATGATTAAATTGATTATACTAAGATAGCTAGCATATGTAGTCCCTGGAAAGTATATAAAGAATGTAAACATAGATATTCCAACAATATAAATTTTGTGTTTTTGAGCAATATTTGAATGTTTTTGTGTTTTTTTTAGTATATAAGCTATGTATAAACAATCATGAAAATTAAACTATATTCAAAGATCAAGGTAAAAGGAGAGATACTACTAATGGATGAGTTTCATAATAGACTCATAATCAACACGTCATGTATCAAAGAGAGGAAGACTGATCATGCATGCTCTATGATGAGGTATCTAGAATTCAAGAATCAGATGTACTAAGTGATCTATATCTAAAACTACCTATGGAATAGGGCTATGAATCTATGAAGATGAATGAACTAGCTTGTGAACTATGGTGTGTTTGGGAACCCATCTAGTAGGATTTGTAAATGGTGTGGATTCTCTTTGTTGTAAAATTGACCTATGTGGTAGTGGAGAGAAAGGCCCTATAGAATACACAACATGTCTTCGATGCAGGGGTCTCTCTAATAAAGGTCCCTATGAGAGAGTATGCATGTGTGGTAATACTATAGGAGTAGACCTCACCTACATTGGTGGATCAAATAACATCTGAGGTGTGCTAGAAGAATTTTTGCCTATAACTATAATTGGTGACTATTGTATAAGTGGCTATGGACTAGGTAAAGGATACTCGTATGGAAGACCCTCAACTATACCTACTTGGTTAACACGTATATACTTGAGACATATGTTTATGGTGGATTGAATGGCTCAAAGCTGTTGTATTTAAGGCCTACTCAATAACATATCAAATGTGCCTACACTAGATACTACTATGAAGCTAGTTTCCATATGCACAGGCCTAACTTGTAATAGAAGTATAATCTCTCTGATGGAGCTCTGGACATGGACACTAAAGCCATGAATAGCTATATATGTTTGAGAAATATCCTATTCAAAATAATTGAAGTGATGTAGAAGTGTGATAGTAAACATGTTAACACTTGACCCCTTATCAACCATGAGACTCTGTATAGGATGATGATCAATGTAGTCTCATAAAATGAGTGCTTATAAATATGTGTCATTGTCAACTATCTCATGCTTTGAAAAAGTGGTAAGAGGTCTAGCTAGCATTGTAGTATGATACACACCAATGATATTATTTATAGGGTGTGTGTCCATCATATGTGTATGATAGGATGCTGGTGGTGGATGTATATGATAAGTATAATGAACACTTGAAGTGCTTGTTGTCTCATTAACTGTATGCTTTGGAAATGAATCTAAAAATATTTTCAATGCTTTTTATTCCATTTTTTGTGATCTAGGAGCCTTTGTAGGAGTGTCGAGATCAATGATATTAGCTTCTATCAAATATTGTATCTTATGTCCGAAGCTAATACATCTATTTTTAATATGTCATAGTTCTTTGGGATAGTCACATAATGCATTAAAATAATTATTCCTTGGAAGAGGCCTAGTCATATCAACCTATTTTATGGGAGGGAGAGATATGACATTGCATTCCAAGAGCTACTTTAGAACCCATGCTGGAAATTGAGGAAGAGTCATAAAATGTCTCCTTAGAGGAGCTGATAAAACCATGCGAGGAGGTAGATCTGAAGTTACATTAACTATCATTTTTGAATCATTATTTTTCTCACTGGGTTTCACCTTGTATGGAACTTATTATAACTCTTAGTAGTTAAATCTGATCCAATTATGTACTTTAATTTTTCCATGGAGAGAAGCTTGACTTATTTTTATTTCACTATGTGATAAAGATATGTTAATGATGGAAACTTCTTGAATAGGATAACTTTTTGCAATGCTAGTAATACACTCTACTTGAATATGTCTTGGAGTTTTCTATTTGCCATTGGGATAGTTATCTTATATAATATATTCTATATCTCAATACATATTATGATATCGGCTCATTTTACTTTTGTTTAAGTAGTGCCACTTGAGCATAGGAAACTTTATCACTGATGTTGGATGAAAATTGTGCTAAAAAAATATCTTCTAATGGATTGAATGTTGTGATGGAATGATTAGGAATATCATGGAACCATTATAATGCATAGTCCTTTAAACTACAAGGGAACAAATTAATAAGGAGCCATTCATTGGACATAGTCCATGCATGTTACATGGAAGGCTCATATATGATGTTTTGGGTCACCCTTACCATCATACAAGGTAATCTTGGGTGCCACAAATTTGGATGTCAAGGGAGTTATTTCTATATGTTGTGCCAAAGGTGTATGTAAAAGAACATGAGAATCCAAGGCATGATATGGCCTAGTAGCACCTTGCTGAGGATTTAACACCTTGGCCTATAGATCATCGATCTCATGCATAAGGGATTGTACATATAGAGAGGAGGAACTAACCACATGAGGTGCTTTCATCATTGAAGTTTGCTGAGTTAGATTAGATTCTTGTAAAATATGAGTTACCCCATAGTAGGTGTAATAATATTGGCCTCTGGGGGGTTAGAAGATTGACCATTATTGGATTTGTTCTTTATTTTCATTATGCCTTGTCTAATTTGTCCATGATCATGGGGCTATTCCCAAAGTCTATCTTTGAAACTATGTAAAATCTCATCCTTAGTGACTATAATATTTTCATTGTCAAGTGGGGGGAGTGTGTATCGATTCCCAACTTGTGTATCATTTTGATCTTGATTGTATTGCTCATCTTTAGATTCATTATCATTAAAGTCCACATAATCAGGGTGTGAAAGATCAATGAGGGGGGTTGTAATTGGTCCTTTATCCATGGTATAATCTTGAATGCAAGGAATCTAAGTATGCTCAATAGGATTTCCATTAATCCTATCACTTCTTCTTAAAGGAAGAGATATAACTTTTTGAGATGGCATATAATAAATAAAATGAAATAGTGATGTCAAAAAATAATATATAAAATCTAAAAATCCTAACAGATCCAATGGAAATATGAAAAATAAGGGTACATACCCCAATAACATATATTACTAGGGTCGGGTAGTATTCAAAGTAAGTTAGGTTCACCAAATGATTTAATTTTTAAGGGATTATGGAATGTAAACCCTAGGTTGTTAAAGGGTTTAGGTATAGTAAATAAGGGTATAAAATATGCAATAAATATAACCACTAATTTGTTAAATAATTTACCTAATCTGATATTTCTAAAAATATCAATGAATGACACAAATAAGTACTTATCTATAAATTGAATGAGATGGATGATCTGGAGGTTGAAAACTGGTGCAAAAGTTTATCTAGGTTTCACAAACAAGATCTAGGTGTCAGAAACCCTCCTAAATAGTAGAAAGGAACTTTGGAAATTAGTGCACTATGATAGTCTCCTAATTTTAATGCTAATGTCCTTTGTACATAATCTATGTGATCTTTTGGGTGTACCTTTGGATGAGTTTGATCTACCTATACCTATGTGGATGAGCCCTGACTCACTACCTGTACACTATTTTTGACTAATTTAGTAGAAAAACCTAAACCTCCATATTGTTAGGCTATTAAAGTGGCACAATTAGAAAAAGTGGATGTTAGATGGGTAGATTAGACATCTTCAACACCCCATTGTGTTGAAATTTTCCTCCATACCAATATTTTGAGGAGGGATCAAAATATATGTAGTTCTTCCACCTAAGTGTTTGGTGCAAGTGTAAGTGAATGCTAGTATGTGTGTTAACTTGAGTGATTTGAATGAGTCTTGAGATTATAAATCTATGTATTCTAGGATTGGGATGACTGTACATAACTATATGCAGAATTAAGGTAGACTAGGGATCAATAACCTTGATTGTGCACAAATTATTCTAAGCTTGTTTGTGTATTTTGCATTTGATTTCCATCTAATGAATAAAAAAATAAAATTCATGTATTTATATTGATATAGTACTTATACAGAGTGTTAAATAGGTCTAGGCTGACCCTATGTGTCTTAAGAATTAAAAATATATCAGTTGGGGTTTTCCATTGGAAAATGACACTAACATTGTACCTTAGTCACTAGCATCGGGTGCTAGTGTCCAAAGAATCGTACTAGTGTCCAGGTGGTAGAACCAAGGCACTAGGGGCTTGGATCCCTAGGGGAAGGTTTGGGACTAAATTTGGGATGTCTAATGATGTGTGATACCTATACAAAGGTTAGATAAGGGTTGAAAGAGGCCCTAAGTCTAGGGCTAATCTAGGGATGGGTGGTTTCAAGTGACACTCATTGCACTCAAGTGACATTTTATATGACTACACATATATTGTTCCCTAATCAAAATTATTTACAAAGGCACGACCCCATCTGACTTATGACATACCATATACATAGTCATAACTTTGATGATGGCCTTTCAAACCTAACACATATATAAAAAATAATTGTATGATGAACTTTCATTCATTGTACTCATTTAATCCAGTCACCCATCGGTCTATCTCTCGATGCTCATATAATAAAAAAGGTGTGTCACACATCATAAAAGTGCCCCTGATAAAAAACCCAATATAGTATGAACATCCTCAATGATGGTGGCCACCTCCATGATATCCTCATGTACCACCTATTTGAAAGTATCTATAATCCACTCCCAACACGCAAGAAACATCATGATCAAATAAACACTCAAATACTCTACACATATCCATGATACCTTTGAAGCCCAATCTAGCTAGTATAGTGTAGTCAATGGTAGGTAATCACTCCAAAAATTTTGGTAGCTAGATCACATCAATGCATCTCTATAGTCACTTCCACCTCTAAAGAATATCAAACAACAACACCCATCAAAATTTTAATCCAAAAATATGAAAGTAAATAAAAAACTCAACTAAAAATAACTAAATCAAAATGGTCCCTAATTTTCCACTTTACTATCCATTTTGTTGAACTCATCTACTACACCAACCACCTACAATTCTATTGTATCGACTAGTCATTAAATTTTATATTGTATTGGCCATACTTATAATGTATCAACCCTCAATATTTTACTAACGCATTGAACACCACCTATGGTACATACCATATTTATTACATTTATTATCGAATTGACCACACCATATGGTACCAACCAAGTAAAAATTTAACTAACAACATCAAATAGAATTATAATGTACTAGCCACATTTTCCTTGTATTTCTATTATATCAACCACCCCATATAATGTTAGCCACCTCAGTAGAATTGGATTTAAAATTACATCAACCATCATAGATGGTACCAACTAGATCAATAGTTTATCTTATGTAACTGCATCCACCATACCATATAATATCAATTCGGGATGTGATTTACCACCACTCAACTACATCAACTTGGCCAATACAATTACCCAAAAATTAAAAATATTTCTTTCAGCCTTAATAAGTAACCTTGTCAATTACCCATTACCCATCACATTTAAATTTAAATTTTAACACTTTTTGGGGTGAATTCCACTACATGGATTTTCCCCAGTGCCTATATTTATTAAATATATCCTATATACTCAAAATTTCACAAACACAATATTAATTACATCACCTACTTACATGGCTCTAGTGACTACACCTAGTTGACATTATACATGTCTACCTCGTCATACTTAAGCCATCATCTCTCATAGCACTAAATTAAGATAAACAAACTCTAGTTTTCTAAAAATAGAAAATGGACAAATGGAATTATAAATGAACCTATTTATAATAAAATTTTTGAATTTCAATTTTTTAAGTTATTTACCTCTAGATTCCATATTTTTCCATATCTTTACTTCTGTAAGTCATTTTCACAAATTGAAAGAAACAATAGGATCCTTGAAAAGTATAAAATTTTTAGGTGCTAATAGAAATTATTAACAAAAAATTGGATTTTTCTCTTATTTTTTAAGTGTGGCCTTCATTCTTCTCAATTGGTGCCTTATTTTAGCTACAACACACATAATGTTACATATACAATGAAAAAAGTAAGTGAAGGTACATATTTTCATTTATTTAATTTCATTTAATTTTAGTTCTTTTAACATTTATTTTTAGTTATCATCTTTATGTTGTTGTGTATCTATCCCAATTCACCATCTTGTATTACACTATTGTGATGCATGATGAGATTAGGGTGGGGAGTATGTTCTTGATATTTTTTAATTTATTACTTTACTAACAATTTATACTATAGGTAATTTTTAGTGCATCAATATCCCTAAGTGATTACCTTAAAGGGTGCACCAGGAATGGGTTGGGATCAACTCAAGGTACTTTATGATAGATGTATGCATACTATTATGTCATACCTTTATTGCTATAAATTTGACCTCCTTTGAGTCTATTTTTATCTTACCTCTTCATATAATTCTATTCAGATCTGATAGGTTATCTATATCCTATTGTAGCATCTAGGATGATACAATATGTTTCATACATTCTTCACTCCTTTTCGACCACTTTTATGTCTAAGTAGACTTCAAACTGATTTCTACCAAATTATGCAAATTAAACCTAAAAATCATTGAACATCCCAAATTCATCTACATATTGGATTTAAGTTTCCATAATTATGTTAAAACATCCCTATTTTGGGTATTACCATATACATAATGATAACCTCTCATGATTCATCCCTAGTTAGCCTGCAACCAAACAAACTGACATTTATGACTAATTAAGCAGGGCACTTAACCCAATTCTTAAAATGACCAAAAGCCTAATCATAATTAATTAACCAAGTAAATCAAATTAAATGATTAGTTAAATAATCCATGTTAAATTATTGAATTTTTAATTTCCAAAAATTAAAATTCAACAAATATCAATGGAAATGAGGTCATGATGATGTCATCATCTTCAAAGTTGAGAATTACAAAATATCAACATAAATGACATAAAATCAAAACTTTTGAGCCATGCCTCCATAAATACATAATTAAAGACATCATTTATTGTATTTATACTCCCCATCCTAACCCAAGGTTAGTCTAAACCTAATCATACCTAGGTTGGAGTTAGTTTGAAAAATATAAATATAAAGTTTAAACTCACTTCCAACAAGCTCTAAAAGACAAACTTATAATAAAAAATTGTTGAAAAAAGAGATTTGTTTGCAATACATGCCATATCAAAAACCAAAGTAAACAAAGGGGAGGTGATACCCATAAATCATGAGCATCAATGAAGAGTCCATTGGATACAAGCCAAACACAAGCCAACTTTCATGCCAACAAACATTCTAGATTGTCAAGGAATGTGAAAGAGTCATT
This sequence comes from Torreya grandis, assembly GCA_037957365.1. Lineage (NCBI taxonomy): Eukaryota > Viridiplantae > Streptophyta > Pinopsida > Cupressales > Taxaceae > Torreya > Torreya grandis. Next base: position 823,554 of record JARHVA010003577.1, read on the forward strand.
TTGTCTTCTTGTTTCCTTTCCTTTTATTTTTTATATAATTCTCCTAAGTATATATTGGTGTAGGATATTAATTTCCTACTCTTTATATTACTTAGGTGTATTTCTTTTTGAGACGTTTTTCTCACATTCAAGAGGATGATGGGTTTATGCCTTATTTCCACATATATTGGGGAAGTTAGTCCCATATGCATGGGATGGTTAGAATTATCCTATCTTCTATTTTTTTTGTATATTTATATTGTAAACTATTTGATATAGAATATAATGATATTTAATTTATTATTAGTGTGAAATATAGAAGCTTTCATGTCTGTGGTAATGAGCTCTTGGAAAGATCTTCGCTGAAGAGTTTTATTAAATTTTTCATGGTATCAGTGTCATTATGGGGGTGTACATACAATTTTTTTGTCATCACTCCACCTAGTAAATAGTATGGGGGAGTGTGGTGTATATTATAATTCTTAGGTGTTGAGAATTCCTTGCACATGTAGTACTCTTTTGCACTTTCATCACCTCTAATAGTCTTCTTGATTGAAGCTATTATGGTGAAGTCTAGTGTCAATTGGTTTTATGATTGAGTAGTGGATTCATACCACTTGTGCATATTGATTTCCTTTGTGACTTTTGAGTACTTAGAGTGTGGAATACTTCAACATCATCTTTGGGGGGATTTATATCTCTATCTTTTTCTTTTCTCTCTCTTGGTGGGGTGGGGGAAGTTTTTCCTACGAGTTTTCTCATTTTCTCCACTTTATGAGAGTTATATGTATATTTTGCATTTTTTGAGTATTTTTTGGATTCCTCCTTTATACATGGGTATCTTATTCAGGAAATTTTTTTTTTGAAACCCATATGAAATTTTTTTACTTGACTCCATGGCCTTCTTAGTGATTATTATAGTAACACCAGTGTGACAATCCCACTAGTTTTTATGCTCACTTCTCACCATCTTATTAGAGGGTGTTCAAGAAATGCTTTCTAAGATTTATCACTCTACTTAGTATTTTGGAGCATAGTGTTCATGTTCAATGATCTTTGTATTAAAACCATTCTTACTTTGACTTGATAATTATAGTGACTCAACATCCATGTACTCCAGGAAGATGGATTAAATTCCATAGGGACACATGGATTCACATTGCATCCTTTATTATACCCACCTAAACTACATTTAAGGGGGGGGTATTGGTGTAGGATATTACTTTCCTAATCTTTATATTACTTAGTTTTTATTTATTTTTGATATGTTTATCCCACATTCATGAAGATGATGGGTTTATGCCTTAACTTCCACTTATATTGGGGAAGTTAGTCCCACATGTATGGGATGGTTAGTATTCTCATATCTTATACCTATTTGTTTGTAAACTATTTGATATAAAATATAATGATATTTATATTATTCTTGATGTGTAATGTTGAAGGTTTCATCGCTGTGGTAATGAGCTCTTAGAGAGATCTTGACTGAAGAGTTTTATTAACTCTTTAAGTATCTAGGATTTGAAATGTTTTGTCTTTAGCTTGTTTTTGATGTTTATTCTACTAACAAGTGACTAATGCATTTTTCTCTTGGATTCCTATGGCATACATAATGGTACCCCTAGTGGGACCACACACCTCACACTCATCATAAGAGCATTTTTGGACCTCCTAAGAGTCAATAAAAATTCATTTTAGACCTTAGTCTTAATAACTTTCATCCAAGATCCCATGTTTTTATTGACTACTAATCATTGCCTTTGACCCAAAAAATTGATGACTTCACTAGTTTTATGCATTGTGTGTTACTAAAATTTAAAGGAAATTGATGACTTCACTACTACGTATCGACAAATTTGATGAAAAAATGACTTCGACTGAAAATCAGTGACTTTGACCTACAACTTTTTTCTTATATGAAACATTGACTTTGATAGAAGAAATTGACAATTTTGACCCAAGAAATTGATGACTTTACCAGGTAATAGTATGTTATGTATTCAATGACTTCACCACTTTTTAGCAAAAATAATGACTTTGAAAATTATAATTGATAACTTTACACCTAGTAATCAATGACTTTGCCAAGTTTTCCATGTTCTATATTTACAAGCAAATGGTGACTTCACCCTATTTGGTAAATGACGACTTCACCCTAAGACCAAAACCTGAGACCTTAAAATTTTGAAAATTTTAGTTGTTAAGGAAATCTATACAAGAACAAATCAATCTTACCACATTTTATACAGGGAATTAAATAAAAGAGAAGAGGTTTTACATGCTAAAAATTTCATTTCACTTATCTTTTGGTGTTTAAAAGACTTTGGAAAAAAAATTCATTTCAAAGTTTCAACAAAGGCCAAACTTCAATCACACTTTAAATATGTATTTAAAAAGAACAATCACATTTAGACTTAGAGATTCTAAGAGCACTTTGTATTTTATTCTTCTTTTGTAAAGCACTTAGTTTCATTTCTTAAAATAGTTTTCATTTCAGTAAAGCCTTGAACATATGTTCTCCCCTTGTCCCCTCTAGGGAACTTGGGTGACCAAAAATGCATTATTTTACCTATTTTGTTGATTCAAATTTGAAGAAATACCATGTATGCTCTTCCCTTGTTCCTAACATGGGTGACTCAAAAAAGACCTATTTATTCATTTATTTTTCCTTTTTTATGGCTTGTGATTAGAAGTTCATCACCTCCTCATGGGTTATTTAGGTATAATTTGACTTATGGTTTCATCTCCTAGCATTGTTCCAAAACCACTTATCTAGTAGGGTGTATAAATTGAGTGTGATAAATGGATGGGATAATGGTTAACTTTGTTTCACTAAAATTTTGCTTATTTTATTATTTAGAAAGATGTAAAATTTAAAATAAGGGTGAGGTTAGTATAACCTAGATATGTTATGCATCTATGAATCCAAATTATTGTTGATACTCATCTTTGTGTAGGGAGGATGACCTGTAGATAAAAATAAAATATAGAAAATGGTGGATTAGGGAGATAGTAGGGTGAAATACCTAGCGTGAGCTAGATCTAATAAGTACAAGCTTACTTGAAGGCTGTCAATCCACATTTAAACACTTAAGTTTTGATAATTTAAAAATAGGTGCTTGCATAAAATAACAGAAAGTACTAAAATCAAATACAAGAAATTCTTGAAAAAAAAGTGACATTGATTAAAAATAGTAATAACTGATTAAATACTAATGATAAATCATTCAAACTTGATTTAAAAAATAAGTTGAAGTTCTGTGATGAAATAGAAACTCACAAACTGAGATTTGGGTACAGGTAGATAGATTAAATCAGCATATTGTTGTAAAATAATACACAGTGACCGTTGGTGGTTAGGTATGACCATCAATAGTTAGGTGATTGTAGATTGTTGTTAACCATTATCAATTTGGTAAATCCATTGGTAGTTAGGTAAGACTAGTGATGATTACTATGGGATTTGGTTTGGGAAAAGAAATCTATTGAGGAGAGTTATAGAGAGATTCTAGGTGTGGTGTTTAGGTTGAATGAGAATGTTTTGTGGGTGGTTTTGGGTAGGAGGTGAAATGTCTGGAGTTACATAACTCCAACATAAGAAAATGGGATGAGATGGAAATAAAGGGAGATGATATAAGCAATAAAACAAATAGAGCTAATTATTAAATCTTGATAAAAAAACATAGATACTTAGCTTTTGGATTTACCTAGGAGTCAAAACCTTTTGCACCTACTTGATTGATCCTGATGATGATTTAAACCTTCTCTTTATCTCTTAATATAGAGAAATGGGAGGTTTAAATCAAAGAGTTTAACAAATAGTTTATACAATATTCTAATCATGCATTGATCATGTGAGTAACAGACTAAAATTAGATAGCTAGTAATCAATGGGTGAATTATAGTCAAACTGTAGTTGATCCCTTTGATCATGTAAGAGTTTGAATAACCATTGACAGTCTAGGTCAACTATCGGTAGTCGAGGGTCGACTATCGATAGTTAGAGAGACATAGTCAAAATGGATAAGTTAGTCATTTTCACTTATGTTTGGTGGTTAATAAGTTAAGAAATGGTCTAAGGTAATAAAAGGGGGTCATGGGGTGCTTTGATGACTAGAAATACATTGCACAGTTTTTGAGTGTCTACATTTTGACCCTTTTTATTGTGTAATTTATATCATTAAGCTATAAAATAAAAATGGATAGGTTGTAAGAAGGTTAGATGCTTTGAGTATGGGAGGAGGTGTTCCCCCTCAAACCGAGAATTGATGAAGTGAAATAGAGTTAGGTTTAGGTTTGATAAACGGATATGTGGGTCACAAGGTGGGTGACAAGGTTGGTTGGTTAGGCATGTAAATGTGAACAAGCACAAAAAATGTGACTAAGTGCGATATAATAGATCACATATAAACTAGGCTACCATAGTTGAGGTAGGTGTTAAAATAAGGTTGGACTAGAAGGATAGGTGACATGGTAACCAGGCCACAATGTTAGGCATAGCTAATATGGGTAAATAATATAAACTCAAGTATCTTAGGCAAGGTTGATGTATTTGTAGGTATTCGAGGTAAGATGTGATCCTAAGAAGACAAAATGGTCATAAGTGTTAGGACCATAGAGGGTTATGTTTTGAGGCACCTAAATGGTTGGTGCAAAAAATTAGTACAAGTCCATCAAATATGGTAAGGTAATTGATGCAATCAAAGTAACCAAGGTAAGGTTGTTGCAAAAAGTGTGAATGGTGGGCCAAAATGACCAAGGCAATGTTATTTGGTGGAGAAGGAGTTTCTCTCCAATGGGTTCATATTTTTGGTAAGGTAGTCCATTAGGAAAAGGATATGATAAGATGGGAGAACCCTAGAGGGGTCGATCATCAATGGTCATGATTGATCGTTAGTGGTCACCTAGTGACTATTGGTGGTAAAAAAGAAACCCTAAAAAATTGACCATAAAAGGTCAAATGGGGTTTCTATTTTCTCATTAGTAAATTGACCCATGGTGCTTCCATTTTCATCTTGTTGAAAATGATGATAGTTTTTCTTATGCCAGCTAAGTGAGCCGGGTAGTGTTTGATTGAGGGTTGACTGAGGAGGTAGAGGTTGATTGAGGTGGGCTAGAGTAGATTTGAGAGCCAGCTAAGATGTAGTGAGGCAAGGACATAGAGAAAGGTTGTGTGCTGATGATGGTTCTAAGGGTTCCACCATGATGAAAGATACACAATAAGGTAGGTGATGTAATTAAATTTGTTTGTGTTATGATCTTTAATTATTTTGTTGTGTGGGTAGGTTAGGTGTTGAAAATTGGGGGATTTTAATTTTTGGTATGAATTTTTTAGAGGAGGGATAAAATGGGTTGAGGTAGTTAAGGTAGGGGAGGGTTGTAGAGGTTTAGGCAAAATTTAAGTGTCTTGTTGATTTTTTTTAGGATTGGGTGGGTTAGACCTAGGTTTAGGTCACTGAGGGTCACCACACACTTACCATCAGTGGTTGCTATTGACTATCAATGATTGATAGGAAATCATCAGATGGTATGTGTGTGGACCATAGATGGTCCACCAATGAACTATTTATGGTTGAGGGTTGATCAATGATGGTTCCTCAAAGAACCATTATCGGTCAATACTTAACCATTGGCAGTTGAACATAAGGTTGGTTATAAGGTTTAAAGGTTAGTTTAGGTATGTTTGAAGGTAGGAGTTAATAATGGAATGGATAGAGAAGGTAGGGGTTAGGAATGGGTGAAGGGTAGGAGTTATGTAAAAGAGGTAAGATAGGATAGGTCTTAAGATAAGATGTGGTTTAGGTAGGATTTGGTAAATTCTAGGTAAATAGGTTAAGGTAGGGGTGAGGGTTAATAGGTAGAATGTATAGGCAATGTTTGATGGGTAAGTTAAATTAAGGTATACATATAGCTTTGTAGGTGAGGGAGTAACTACAGATGCAAGGCTAAGTGCCTCATCTCCTAGATTATGTACACTAGGCTATGATAGACTAGGAGTGGGAACATATGACTGAGTGGGCCTAGGAGACATGAGGTACTATCAACATGTGGCTAGATATGTGACTATATTGGTGGCTATTGAGGTATTATGTAAACATTATTATTGTATAACACAATTATTATTTGGTAAAATAATAATACATTAATATCTTATAGTTAGACTTATTAGTTAATAAAATATATTGTTAATAATAATATATTCATATTTAGCTTGGCTGGTTAATAGGAAGATTTATAGAGATTTGAGCTCCCCAAATATAGAAAATACTTTTCCTATATAAATATAATCCTCCCATATGTGTTTTTTAAAAATAAGAAGAAATAATATCATATTGTGTTTAAAATATCATTGTGTTCAACTCTCTTTCTTATGTAGACCTAAACCAAAATCAACATATGGTATCAGAGTAGGAGGGTTATGATGGGTTAGTTATTATGTACGTAGTACTAAAAAAGCTTCATATGCTTGCCTGCATGTGGATTGAAGGCTTTGGTGAGTTCTTAAACTATTTACAAACTTAGATTCAATATCTTTTGATTCTGATTCAGATCAATGATGATACTGCAGGAAGCACCATACAAAAAAATTCATAGGGATTAATATTATATTCAACGTCTTCCATCAAAACACAAACCTATGAAGTGTTTCAATTATTTGATCCCAGGATCATCCATATGGTATTTTCTATATATTGAGTCATTTATGCCAAGATATCATTACCGTATCTCTGTCTAATGTATAGTCATTTTAAGATAACTTGAATAAAGTCATGCATGTCAATCTGCTAAATCTCCCATAAATCTACTGTCCATCTTTGCATTTTACCCAATCCACAAGCAACTTCTCTACCTCAAAACTTGTAGCTTTTGAATCATTTATGTCTTCATTTCTATGCATCAATATTTAGAGTGTAACTTGTGAGCAAACCTGACTACATTTTTTTTAATTGTTTGGATTCATCTACATCAAGCCTAAAATTTCAATGTGGAATTATTTGCACATCTCTATCTCTCACCATCCACATGTGAAATCTGACCTTTGTTCCACATTATTTACTGATACCTCTCAATGGTGAGATAAAATATTTTCTTTAGATTTGTGTGCCATTCGAGATTTGATCCTCATGTGTCTAGATCTTGTCTAGACCTATGGATGGCTAGATATCTAGATTTCCATTACACTCTACCCATCATTTCGAGCAATCCATGTTTTAGGTATTTTATATTGGTCTATTATTTTTAGTGTTTAATGTTGTCAAGTCGATAGGGTAGTTTATAAAGTTTGTTATCTTGTATTAAAATTTAAAAATATAAAGTGTCTTATTGTCATTATTTGTGTCAAATGTAACAATTCAAAACTATTAATTAAGTCAATAGTTTGTCTCTTTAGTTAAATTTATAATTATGAAATTTATTTATATTATAAATTTAATTATTGATAGATTTAAATTATTAAAAATAGATAAGTTGAAAAGGTCTTTATGTTATATGTTTATAGTTGATTTATATGTATGAAAATCAAAAGTGTCTATCAAAATCAAGTCATTTTGTTAATATTGTCAAAATGTCAAAAAATGAGATGAAGTACTAGTTTTATGTCAAAATTAAAATCAATTGTTTATATAAAGATGCACTATCACTTGTACACAACATCCTAAGTTATATATCTAAAATATTGGGGGGATATCCCTTGGAAATATTAAATCTAAGATTCTTTGACACTTTTGCTAAGTAAGAAGCATACCAACTGGAGGCTGGAGGATACAAGGAGGATGGAGGTCTTTTAGAGACCTCTCATCAGTCACCAATGATAGGATAGCATCAACGATCTGGTGAATTATGTGTGTTTGAATAAAAATATAAAGACATTCCTATTCACATGCATGGTGTGATTTAATTTTTTAGTTGTGTGTTTTCATTCCCCTACTTGTTTGAAACACCTTTGCTATTTGGAGACAAGGGAGAGTGTGGATATAATGGAATGTGGAAAATAGTTGTATAAGAGGGAAACTAACTAGAAAGATCCCACGACTTCCTTATTTATGGATATGATGCCTAGTGACATGTCTATTGAGGTTATGTACAATAAATGTAGGATGCATTCCTTCACATATAGTGGTCATGTGCAACAAGATTGCATCATTAGTATGTAGACCTAAAAATATGTGTTGGCATACGATTATGTTCATGCCAATTCTTGAAGATGTAAGGATGTATAGATAGGATTAATAATATTTACAAAGGGTGAATTTTGAGGTATTGTTTAGACATTATTAATGTATAACATAATTATTGTTTGGTAAAACAATAATATGTTAATATCTTATAGTTAGATTTATTAGTTAATAGAATATATTGTTAATAACAATATATTCATATTTAGCTTGGTTGGTTAATAGGGACATTTATGAAGATTTGAGCTCCCCAAATATAGGAAACAATTTTAATATATGATTGTAATCCTCCCATATGGTTTTATGAAAAATAGAAGAAATAATATCATATTGTGTTTAAAATCTCATTGTGTTCAACTCTCTTTCTTATGTAGACTGAAACCAAAATCAACAGTGGCCCTCATCAAGAGATGGGACATGAATACCAACACTTTCTTGCTTCCTAATAGAGAGATTACCATCCTACTAGAGGATGTTCTCTAGATTTTATAGTGAGGAATGAGACGTGCATATGGATCAGTTATTTGACATGTACTTTGTTCATGCTAGGTGGCACATGGGACGTTTACATTATGCACCTATGTGTCAGATGGATAAGGGAGGAAGATGAATGATGATGATGATAGCCATTACTTATTATTTACTCCAAGATTATAGTAGTGGTAGATTTCCCTTTTTATTATTGGGTGTTCTTGTTGACATGATGATCGACTGAATAGTGTTTACTTGGGCCCTAATTTTACTAGTTCAGATCTATTGGGATCTTTGGGGATACATAGTACATAGTAGTTATGGTATAAATGTTAGATTTGTTTTACACTATTGGGAATGAACATATCAGAGTACTATGACCAGGTGGATTACTATGACACACATGGACCTAGATTGACTTTAGAGTGGGATTCATGAGGTGGAGATCTAATTACACACTTAAAATACCAAGGGGAGCAACACGATACTTGAAGTGGTATAGGGATAGGTTGGAGGCACTAGTGGATGGAGAGGTCATCTAAAGGCTGTATACTAGATTCTTAGCATGGGTGAGCTATGCTAGGTAGACCCTATCACTATAGAGTTATAGGTGGATTTATGGGAGGTGAGATCATGAGGTGGAGCTCATCCCATTTGATAGGGTTAGGAGATATTTTGGGCTTGTTCAAAGTGTTCTTGGTGATTTCTCAAGGTATAAGAGAGAGGATGCCAAGGCTCTATTACCTCTACCATAGATTGAGGAGATATATATTGACCATGATGTGCTACCAATGGTCATAGTTATTGATAATGCAAAGGTTATGCCAAATTACCTTGTATGGTTTCAAGCACTTTATGCAATGTTAGTGCTTGGGGGAGATGGTGTATAATAGGCTCCTAATGTAGACATGGTGGAAGGGGGTGGGGATTAATTGGATGTGGATTCCCCTGATAGATAGGCACTTATTACAAAGAAATATCAAGTGAGGGTAGCTCTAACCACAACATAGGAAAATTTATCAATAGTGACCCTATAGAGAGATATGACACAAGGCTAGGTGATAACTCTTATGCAAGAGAGGGATTAGGCTAGATAATATCTAACCTTGGTCACATAGGAGAGAGATGCTTTAAGATAGGTAGGAGGGTGGGCACTAACACCTATATGACCATTGAGGACCATTCCTATTGAGAGGTATGTGGTCACAATCGAGGAGCTCAGATATTATGAGGCATTGGTCTTTAGATAGCTTCTAGATGAGCCCTGACATGGTGAGTACAAAACATTGGTTACTATAGGAGCTAGTAGTGTGACACTAGGTCAGTGGGCAACATCTATAGGTGCTTAGGTAGGGCTAAGAAATAGACAGGCTCCAGGGAGTAATAATACTCCTCCACCTTAGACTCATGTGAGATGCCTATTTTGATGTATTATATGATTTTGATATCGGCCTATGAATCAATGTAGCAAGATGTACACATTATTTTGTGAGACACAAATATTAATATTATATATTTGATTATTTATATTATGAGTTCATGATGTGATCATGGTTATGGATGTGGCTTATGGTTTATGGTTACTGGTTATTGATGATTTAATTTATGATGTGATGATGTTGTTTATGATGTTGTGATGTGATTATGATTTTATGGATGTTGCTTATGGGTATGGATGATTTATTTTATGTTTATGATGTTATTAGACATGATGGTGATGTTATGATTATCACCTCTCTCATGAGTAGATGTATGTTTTGTTAGAAATATGGATGTTTTAAAATTAATGAATCTATGCTTCCTTATCTAAATAGACATGTGATGGATAAAATATGTGGATGACTCATTTAAAAATAAATGATGAAAGGGTTATATATTTGAAAAATTGTTGTGATTAGTTGATGTGATAGGTTAAAAGGGTGAAGTGATGTTTGATGTATGAGATGTTAATTCATTGAAATGGTTTTATGATTAATGACACTTAAACAAATAAGGCAAGAAGAAAATCAAAAAATAAAACACATATTTGTTTTTTAGATGTTTTTAATTAATTAAATTTGCTTAGATGAAGGTGAATTAATCTTAAAACACATTGAGTAAATTTGGCCAACAAAACTAGATGTGAGAAAAGAAAAAAAAATATAAAATAATCAAAAGGAAATCATCTAGTGAATGTAACAATAAACAGGTATGATAAAATAAGAAGGAGACATAATGATCTTTCATCGGTGAGGAACAAAATAAAAGGAAGCTAAGATCAGCTTATGAACATAAGCCCTTCACATGCTTTGCATCAGCATTTATTTGTTGGTTAAAAATTTTCTTGATCACACAGTGTCAAGTAAAATCAAAGTACCTTGTTTTATAGAGGGTATAAAGGGGAGATGGATGATAAAGAAACTGTTGATGTCTTAAAATTGTGCTAGATCTTAATCAACAACAATGGGAAGTTTCAAGCTGTGGGACAATGCAGCTTGTAAACAACCTCTAGATTTTAAAGAAGTTGGTCTCTTCTTTTGTATTGGGTGTTGGGGAGAAGGGATAGGAGACTAAACAGAAATGCAAGATGCAAGAATTGAAACCTAACTATGGCGATGCGCCTGAGAGTAATCCTAATCCTAACCTAAGCATAGTGAAACTATTATGTGATGCTATTACATTTAAGAGCAGACAAGTGCATGATCAATGTAAAAGATTGGAATAATAGAAATAGAGGCTCACAATAGGGGAGTCTTTTGCTGAGATACAAGAATTGTCAACAAAGGCATAGTGTTCAATCTTCTTAATAAAATATTCCAATCACATAAGAGGCACATAAGTCACGCACAACCATGTAAATCTTTAGATTCAAGAAAATGAGACAAAAGCAAATAACATTTCCAATCACCGCACTAGAAAATCTATAGTATAGACTACTTTGCAAACAACATATATAACATCAACAAGGGCATGGAGCTCAAATTTCCTCAATTCATTTAGCCACATAAGGGGCACAGAAACATGCATGATTACATAAACTTTACAACTCAAGAAAATTGAGACAAGAGCAAATGATATTATTGGCCACAAACTTTAGATAGTATAAAACTATGAGAATTCCCCCCCTCCAGATTTTAAAATCATGCTTATATAGCCTTGGATGTCTCCTTTGATCACTTTCTTTCCCACATAATCTTCTCCGTCCTTCACTCATAGGGGAAAAATAGATGGCGCCTTCAATGCTATGGGTGGCTCCAAAAATCTACCTGATGAACTGTTTCATCTACTCGAATTAACTCCAGCCACTTTTCCCTCCATTTCACTTTTGACAACCGATACACGGAACACTCTGCTATGTTTTAAATGGGAGAGGACACTTAGTCAATTTTTTGAAAATCCCCTTGATCACTTAGAAGGCACCAAAAAATGACACTTGGCACTTTCTACCTGATTCATTGAAGACACGCGGCTCTCTCTGCTTTCCTTGGCTATGCTGTAGATTTATTCGGGACTCATAATAGGCTCTTATGGATGGCGACACCTGGCAGCTTCCATGGATTTTGAAGTAACACCCGAGGCCCACCACAACCCTTATTCAACAATGAAACTCGAGGATGATCCCTCAGACGTTGACACGTGGAAATCTCCGCTATTCTTGGGAAGATACGTGGCATCTTCCACTTCTTCATCTAAAGGTATGTGGTGCCTTCTGTTGCCTTTTGGGGATGGGGTAAAAAGGGACCAGAGAGTGACACTTGGCAGCCTCCGCTGCTCTTAGCACTTAAGCAAAATGAAAGGATGCCTTTACATGTTGAATGAAATCGTTGGACCAAAGTCTCCCAGATGACGACACATGGTGGCTTGTGATTTTTCTTCAAAAAGGTATTTTAGGGCCTCCACAACTGCCACTTGGCACTTTCCACCTTCTCTACTACCTTATGTTGAAAGTCTTTGAATGAAGTGTGGATGTCGATATGAGATGCGGATGCTAACACATGGCGCATTCCACTTAACTGCTACTGGGTATGTGGCACGGTCTACAGTTCTTGAAGGTTATAAAAAGGGGACTCGGGGGACGCTAATTGTCTGCTTTGTCTCTCAAAAAGTGACACTTGGCAGCATTCACTTAAACTAATACTCAAGCAAAAATGAGATGAAGGAAACAAGAAGGGGAAAAAAACCTACTCGAAGGGCGACACTTGGCAGCTTCCACTGCATCTCAACACTTAGGCAAAACGAACCAACCCACTACTTCAAAATTTTGCTGCTTCGCCCAAAGAACCAAAATTGCAGTGCTTAACTGAAAATAATTGAGTACGACGTAGAGTAGGAAATTACTCTACAGAAACCTTCATGTGAGGTTAGTTTTCCTCTTCTGTAGGTTACCAAAGAGTCAATCTAAATAAATATATGTCATATATGGTTTAGACTAATCGATGTGGGAAGTCTACTCATGAAAGCTGATTGTGGCTTCCAAAAAATGGGTCTTTTGATATTTTTGTTATTGCTTTGAGAGGTTTTAGGGAAGTTGATCAATATGTGAAGCCTAAAAGAAATTTCTTGCTTTTGATAAATGCTTTTACATAGTCATCCTTCAAGAGAATGGTCTAAGATTTTAATATTTATTTTAGGCCTTTTGAGAGTTATCCTTCAAGGGTGCAGTCTACCTTACTTCAAGAAATTCTAATTAGTTTTAACATTTGTCCTTCAAGGGAGTAGTCTGGTAATGATAGAGATGACCCATAGGATATATGAATTTCAATTCTTTTATTTTTGATGACATAGATTGGTTTATATAGGCTTAAAAGCTTACCTCTATGAAAGCAAAACAAAAGCACACGAAGGTTGAAATCGTGGTTGAGAGGATGATTTGAGAGCCAATGACCATGGACTTCCATCGGATTAGGGATGAAAAGTATCAATGAGAATCATGCCATGGGTAGAGTCATGGTACCCACATTTAAAATCAAGGCTACAAATGTGATGTAAATCACTTGATTATGTGATTTAATCGGTAGTCTTCAAAGTGAGGGGGTGAAGTGGAAAATATCATAAAACAAGGGGTGAGCTGAATTTAAATAAAACATGAGTTTGATCTAGTTTAAAAAAAGAAAGGATGCAGATGTGAAGCATTGAGAGGCTTAGGTTTAGGTTTCCCTTCAAAAGAGGATAACCAATAAGCTCCTGATCCATACTTGTGCATTATGATATAAGTTCCAAGCCAATTGAAAGCACACTTGCCCTGCTTGTTTTTATCCATATTGGTTACATGCTGACTTTCCTTTAAGATGAGGTTTTTGATGTTGAATTCTCATTATCTTAGGTGTTTTTTATAGGTACTCTTGATTTTTTCTTGGTAGACATGAAGATGGTTGAGTGTGGTCAAATAACACTCATCAAGTAGCTCAAGTTGGGCTAAATGTTCTTAATGATATTTACCTTCATAAATGATATCCTATAGGTATATGCAAAGAGATGGAATTTGGAATTCGAGAGGAAAGACAACCTCTGCTCAAAAAATAAGGGAGAAAGGGGTAGCACCCATAGGGGTTCAAATGCTAGTATGATATGCCCATAAGGTAAAAAGGATGTGTAAATGCCAATCCTGACTGGATGCACTAACCATTTTGGTTAGCATATTGTTAAAGGTTTTATTAGAAGCTTTAGCCTATCCATTATCTTATGGAAGATAGGGCAAGGATAAACTCAACCTAATGCCAAATGCATCACAAAGACCTTGAACTTTTTGATTCTTAAAAGATTTACCATTATTGGTGATTATCTTATGAGGAACACCAAAATGATAGATAATGTGATGTTTAATAAAATTGATAATATTTTTAGATTTGGTTGAAATGAGAGGAATATCCTCCACCTATTTAGTGAAATAATCTATCATAGTGATGATATAATGATTTTGCTATGAATAATGGGGGTTAATTTCACTAATAAGATCCAATCTCCATTATGAAAAGGGCCAAAAATCCTCAGATACTTGGAGGTTATGACTAGGTGCATGATGTAAATTAGCATGTTATTGACATTTAAGACACTTATTCACATAATCATAATAGTCTTGGTTAAGGGTGGGCCAATAATATCCTAGGCACAAGATACATTTAGCAACAACTAGACCACTAAAGTGTCCCCCAAAAATCCCATCATATATTTCTCTGATAGCATGAGAAATTTCATGACTACGTAGGCAATGAAAAAAGAACCATCGAAGCGATAATTATAAATTATTCCCCCTAGTATGGTTTAACAAGAGGTAATATAAATAAATGCTCATCAATCATTCTTAGAAATATTGGAGGGAATGACACCTAGGTTGAGATAGTCTAAGATCGGCTTATACCAAAGGTTTGGTTGGGTATCCTCCACATTGAAAATAGGAGGGTTTGATTTGGTAAAATAAGGATTTGTAAAATTATGGATAATGACAAATAGCTTAGAATCAGAACGTGCAAATGGGATTTGGGAAACAAGGGAAGACATTGTATCAATGAACTTGTTCATAGATCACAGAGTGGGTTAGATAAGGTAATGTTCACATGAATATAAGATTACATCAAATAGCTATTTATACTATTGAAAGACATCATTTTTACATTGATAAGAGCCATTTATTTGATTTACCTTGAGTTGGGAGTCACCAAAAATATTGATTGTTTTGAATTCCAAGGCTAAAGCAGTTTGAAAACCTATCACTAGGGCTTCATATTCAACCATATTATTGGTAAAATTAAAATCAAGCTTGAAAGATAAAGGAAAGGGTTCACCATCAAGGGGCATGAGAATTATATGATCACCCCCACCATGTTGGCACTTCAAACTATCGAAGAACATGGTAATTTGATATGTGACATCCTCTTGAGAAAGAGTCACGATGGACTCATCAGGAAAATTAATAGGATAAGGTTGGTTGTCCACTAAAGTTACTTCAACCAATTGGTTGGTGATGAATTTACCTTTAATTAAATTTTATTATAGGAACTAAAGGTCAAAATTAGCTAAAAACATGAGCCATTTAGCCATACATTGTCTCTGGGATGGCTTGGAGTGCATATACTTGAGTGGGTCAGTGTTGGTTATGATAAAGGTTTTGTGGTTGAGAAGGTAGTGGCAGAGTTTTGAGGCCATGAAGACCACGGTGAGACAAAGTTTTTTAGTATGGGTGTATCAATTCTCATACTCTATAAGTGTTTGAATTATATAGTAGATAGCTTGATCTTTATGCTACTCATCTTGATGTGCAAGCATTGCCCTTAAGGAGTGGTTGATGGTGGAAATATAAAGGTAGAAAGGTTGATCCTCTTTAGGAGGAATGAGGATGGGTGGAGAAAGAAGGTACTCTTTAAGTTAATCAAAGGCCTTTTAAAAATCCTTATTCCACTTAAACGATACATCTTTTTTAGAAGGTGGTGTAAAAGTTGACATCTATGAGATAGCTGAGAGATAGAGCGATGAATGGATTAGAGCTTCCCCTACAAACTATGAAGTTTCTTGAGGTGGGTCGAAGGAGGCATGTCAAGGATTGTTTTGATTTTTGTGAGATCAATTTTGATTCTTTTAAGGGAGACAATAAATCCAAGGATATTTTATGACAAGACCCCAAAAATGTATTTCTTGGTGTCAAAGTGAACATGGTAATAGATGAGGCATTCAAAAATAACCTTGAGAATTGCTAAATGATCTTTACAACATTTATATTTACCAATAAGTTTATCTACGTAATCCTCCATGGTTTCATGAATAATGTCATGGAAGATATAGGTCATGACACATTGATAGGTGGCTCCAACATTTTTTAGACCAAAAGGCATGAACATATAATATAAGGTTCCCCATGGGGGTGATAAAAGTAGTTTTATGTTGGTCTTACAGGGAAATAAAGATCTTATTATAGCCTAAGAAACCATCCATAAGATATAGCATATCATGGTTGGCTGCAGGATTAACAAGCTATCAATGCTTGGTAAAAGGAAGCCATCTTTTGGGTAAGTAAGGTTAAGATCATAGAAATACACACAAATGTAAAGTCCCCTTATTTATTTGGTGATAGGGATGACATTCAAGACCAATTGGGGATAGTCAATGGGTTAGATGAAATTTATGGATAGGAGGCATTGAAGCTCTTCTTTAACAAGAAGGGATATGCAAGGGTGCATCTGACAAAGTTTCTGCTTGACAGGCTTGGCATCATGGGTAGTAATGACATTATGGATGGTAAT
This sequence comes from Torreya grandis, assembly GCA_037957365.1. Lineage (NCBI taxonomy): Eukaryota > Viridiplantae > Streptophyta > Pinopsida > Cupressales > Taxaceae > Torreya > Torreya grandis. The sequence continues at coordinate 840,391 of JARHVA010003577.1, forward strand.
AAAAGGGTTTATTCCTATCATATCATTGTAATAACAAGCAAATTATATGCTATGGTCTCTTAGGAATGAGGTAAAATCTTGAAGCTCTAAGGAATCTAATGATTGGCTTATTTTGACAATGCATGGGTTATCCTGAGTACCCAAGTTGACATCAATGATGGATTCATTCAACATAGTTGAAATCTGAGGAGGGAGATAATTATGGATCAAGTAATCTTCTTCACTAATATAGGAAAGAAGGGAATCATCATCCTAACACCGACTGGTATTACTGGTAGGAGAATCATCTTATATCATCTCAAGATGAATCAAAATAATGGTTATGGTCTCCTCATCCTTTTGATAAGTTAGGGGTCCAAGGCTAATCATGTTGATGAAAAAAACATTACAAAGAATGGTATTGAAATCCTCATATTTTGATGGGGAATGGGTTGGTGAGGATATAACATCCTCATCAATGATGTTAATGGGAGGTGAATTAGTTATCTCTTCAAGTGTAACGAATATGAGACCAATTTTTTTGCAAAGATTTTGGGTCTTACATGGAAATAAGTCCTGTGGTCCATGTTTGTAATGTCCTAGACTGAATCCCTTCCAAGCACACCTATGGAGGTATGTCTTGGTGAACTTTACTTTATATAGATAGGAGAAATCAGAGGTGAATGGTCAAGTGGAAGATGAGGTAGAGGTGGAAGAAAGTGGTTGATCAAGTCCCCCATAGACAAGATTAGTTTAGAGATTGGGAGGCCCAAAATGAATAATGGTTTTGATATTGGGGTCATAACTAGGGTTATAATCAAGGTTATTGTACTCTTTAGGAGTATGGAAGGTATCTAAGGTCAAGAGGTGATACTCCCCAAGTGAGATACATTAGAATGTTGATTCCAAGGGGTCTTTCAGATGGATGAACTAGTCAAGGCTTGGTTGATGGAAGAGGTGGATTTGTCATTGGTTGGTAAAGGCTTGGTAGATGGAAGGATGAGAACATCATTCAGTCTATATGTCATGTTTCATGATGTGAAAGGACTTGGTTTATCTTGTATGGTAACTACTTGACCCTTTTGCTCTAAATTGATGCATCGATGTAGGGTAGATGGCACACAATTCATGAAATGAATTCAAGTCATCCAAACAAAACATTGTACTAGAATTCACCTTCTACTATGTAGAAGAGCTCAAGAAGTGTGTGAGGTCCTAAAAGAATGTGGAGGATGATAATTACTAGAGTTGTTTCCATAGTGTCATTGAAGGAATGGAATACCACTGTGGTTTCCAACATAACGTTCTCTAGCAATTTTAGCTGATCATATGAGTGGGAGGAGATAATGTTGATGCTAGCTCCTTCATCAATCATAACCCTTTTGATGTGGGTTTGGTTTATGTATGTGGTAATGAATAGGGGAGGATTTGGATCTTTGGGATGAATGGAGGGTATTCTTGAATCCTTAAAGGTAACAAGGGTGGAAATTTAGAAGGCTCTGACAAAGGCTACTAGAGGTTATGGATCTTCTAATTGAACTTGTATGGACTATAAAGCCTCTATCATCACCTACTATAAATGGGGTGAGGTATTGATTAGTTCATATAAACTCATCTTCACTAGTGTTTGGTGAATTTGATTTATAACTACTCTCTGGATTGACTTAGATTGGGAGGCACCTAAGATGGACACCTCGAGCTTGGGATTGGGTGAAGGTGTTTGGGTTTGGTTGGGTGACTGGGTAGTGGAGGAGGGGTATGTCCATGGAATGGACATATTTTCCTTCCATTTATCCTTTTTTTGGGCCTATGATCATGTGACCACATGGATGGTATGGATTTGGGTGAGAGTTGGGCTAGAGGATAGCTTCGGTTCTTCCTCACTCTTATATGAGAGTGTGGGAGTAGGTAAGTTTGGGGTGGTGGCTTGTGATTTTTGGATTGATGGTGGGATTATGGGAAGTTATTTTTGGCCAAAATTGTCATACATATAAATTTTTCATAGACAGATTAGACAACTCTCTTGAACCTTTCAGTAACCTTCTACCCTCATAACTAGTCCCTTTGTGGTCTTAAATTGATGATGTAGTGCCGTATTCTAGGAGATCTTGGTGTGGTGTGAGAAGTTGAGTAGAGTTTTGGTTGAGTGAGTGATCCAATGGTGGAATAAGGAGACAAACCTCATGACCCTACCACATGTCACTTGCAAGCTTTTGAAACACTTTAAGCAAGTTTTAAGGTGATTTTGGTGATTTTGAGGAAAATGCCTAGAAATAGGTCTAAAAATGCAAGTGAAGGATCTAGTAGGTTTCCATGGTGTTCAAGCATAAAAGGGTATGAATTAGGTTTTAAAAAAGTCTCATATATTCTAACGAGCCAAAAACAAGGCCTAGATAAGTTATTATGATCAAAAGAACCCCAAAAGTGCATTAAATGACTCAAGTGTCCTCAAAATATAAATTTCAAGTGAAAAAGTGACTTTTTGAGAAATTAAAATTGATTTTGAATTCATTCCACCTCAATATGGTGAGTTTCACCCTTTTAGATATGTTTAATTTCATTTTAGATCATTTGGAGTAGAGGGAAGGAGTTTGAGAACAAAAGGATGCAATTTGTAGCCTTTTAGAGCTTTGGTAGAATGGGTTTTTGGAGGATTTGATTCATACAAGGGCTTAGATATAATATTTAGGCATAAATGGTATATATAATATCCCATCATATTCCCCTAAAATCATATTCTAGCATAGGAACCAATAGAGGTAACGAAACTCTATTAGTTGTAAACTAGGCATGAACCATGTTTTCTACCATATATGGAGGTCCAGGTATTTCATAAGGTTTATATAAGGAATTAAATGTCATTTATATCTTAAAAAATCTTTTCCAAGTGTTGTATTTCATAGATATATGTTTGATTCTTCATGCTAAGGAAAAACCATTTTGGATAGTTTGGGATAACTCTAGGAGAGCCTCAGATTTTCACTCGATACAATCAGAACAGAGAGAATTGGGATATAATATTTTGGGAAATAATAGAAAACCTAATTTAATTCCAATTTGTCTCATTTTTGGTCTGGTTCATCTCCTCATATTTATGAATAATCACTAACATTTTAGGGGTCTCCAGATGGCTTACTCATCCAGATGGCTTACTCATCCAAACAGGACCCAGGTTTTCCCTTGTTTCTTCAGTTTAAAATTAAATGAGAAATAATGGTTTTAGAGGAGTAATTTTAGGGTAAAATAGGACCTATTACAATTATTTTCATCATATATTTAATTCTAGGAAGGTACTTATGTCATAAAATAGGTTTTCCTTGCTATCCTTATGAAATGGTCATTTAATCAATTTTAGAGTGGAACATGTGTTAGAGGGATAATGTACCTCATCCTCATTATGACACATAAAATTACACAAGTTATATTTATTATAAATCCTTAGTATCTCATTTACACCTTTATAGGCCAAACAATCAAGTTACTAGTTGGAGCTCCAATGGAGTTACAAGTAAGTTTATCAACTACAAAAGTTTTTCTTTCCTGTAGTGAGTTAAAAATAAAGAGGATATGATGTTTTCACATCTAATATACCGTGGGAATCATGTTTGAGTCCAAAAGTTCCAAGAAATTTGGAATAAACCATCTTCAAAGTTGAATGATTGTGTTAAGGAGAATTTCCCTAAAACATAAAAACAAAGGTCCCAAGCACCTTGTTGATGCCATGGAACAATGTTTCAAGGATATTTGATGCATCCAAATGTTTCCATATTGTATCCATATCATAGGGGAATATCCTTGAAAAAGTAACAAGGTATGTGAATAGAGGAGAGTATTTTTTGAGGGCCTCCAAGTTTTACTTTTGTTCACTATGATCACTAACTGTATTCTACAAGATTTGAATGTTATATGACCTTCACACCCAAATATATAAATGAAAGGTCTAAATTTTGGCATGGGACATAATTGTAGATTCACCAAGGTGAAAAAAACTTGTCCTAATATTTTTCATACATGCAAAGGACAAAAATTCCATTTTTTTTAGTTTTCTAGGCCTAGAGAGCTAAGAGGCCTAGAATACCAGAAGAGAAGGGGTTGACAACAATAATTTAGTTGGGAGTTAGGAAATTAAATTTTTATGATAGTTGGGGTCATTGATGATATATAAAACCTCTCTCAGTTTCCCTTATTCACCCGTAGAACTCAAGAACCATCATCAAAGCAAAAATAGGGCAACAATCTGACACTTTTTTGTTATTTTTTATTTGAGAGATTGGTGATGTTTTTTTTAAAAACTCTCCCAGGTATTACCAATTTATACCTATTCAATGAATCCAAAAATAGATCTAGGTGAGGTATACAAATCATTTTAAGCCCCCAATCCAAAATAGGGTCTTAGAAAGAGTAGGAGAGAATCCCTAAACTAGGGTTTTAAAGATTCCAAGAGTTTTAACCCTCAAAATTTACCATTTTTTTTTAAAATAGTGTATTTAAAGGTGATATAAATTATTCAAAAGCTTTTGGGTTGATTGGAGGCCATACGATACAATTTATATACCTAGGTTGTGCTTAAGGCCTAATTGAGGGGAACTTAATAAAGGAAGTGTGGTTTTGGAGTTGAATATGATCATGAAACTTGACAGACCAAACCAAGGAGAAATGACAAAGAAAAAGTTATGAGCCTCATAATGCCATTAAAAGCTTAAAAGGTAGAAATTAATGTTGAAGTGTGTGTGGGCACATGTATGAGGTTATAATAGATGTGAATTAATTTTCAAAGAGTAAATACCATTGGAAAAAATTCTAGCTTCAAGAAACCATACTCAAGTTTGAAGAGCTCAGTTTGGGGATATTTTCCCTAAAACACCAAAATAGAGGTCCCATGCCCTTTTGTTGATGCCAAATAATAATGTTGCATAGGTTTTTTTATCAGTATATATATATATATATATATATATATATATATATATATATATATATATATATATTTCAGCCCTACCATAGGGGAAAATACTTGAAAAATTAAAGTGGTGTATGACTAGAGGAAAGGAGTGTTTGAAGGCCTTCAATATTGACATATGTTCAATGAAGTCATTCAATGATTTCTACAAGATTTCATGTTCCAAGAAGATGATTAAGGAGAATAAGGGTAATGAGATAATTATAATCATGATAATTTTTTTCAAACAATTAAATATAGAGCCATACACCTCATATACATCACCTACATCACTGAGCACACATGCATCCATGGATTTTCCTTGAGGAGCTTAAGCCATACATCGTGGAAAGAGGTTGAGGTTAAATAAATGAAGAGTGGAACAATGAAAGGAGAATATACATGAGAATTTAAAATAAAATTCAACTTATTTTATCTCAATCCAATTAAAATTAAATAAAAACTTAGTTGTGAATTTTGACCATGCAGGCACACGCCACTATCTTTTGCCAAAATGGGCCTACAAGCCAAAATATGCAAGATCCAATCAAAAAAATTTATGGAGAGGATAATTATGACACATTATACCTATTAAAAATAATTTTTAAGTATTTTTAAAATTCAAAATATTTTATATTTTAGTACAATCAACCCTATGTCAAATCATGATCAACATTGGAGCATGCCTTAGAGGAATTAGATATTTTAGGGCATCTACAAGTTGAGTCAAAACATGAAATATGGTAGGTATGGTATATATGAACTAAAAAATCATCCCATTAAATAATAAAGGTTTTATAAATATTTTAATTACTCTTTGTTCTTACACAGTCCACATGTACTCAAAAAGGCAACCATTGGAGACCAAATGAAGTTTTTTCAGTTTTGGATGCCAAGAATTAGTTTAAGACTTTTATAGGTCTTAAAATTGTATAATATGATATTTAAAACCTATATTTTACTATTGGAGTTATCAAATTTTAGAGTTTCATGCAAAGGTTTGAAAAAATACAAGTTTTGGCACGAAGGAAACATGCAGGCAACTCAAAGTAACTTTTGGTAAAAAGGGTATACATGACTAAGTAAACATCAAAATTACTTTAAAATTGGTAATATTGGTCATAATTACCTATTATATCTATACATAATCTAAATAGGGTCATGTGATTAGTGGTAGTGTCTAATGTTTATACACAGTCCTCCCTATGTCTTGTAATGGTCACTATTCATGCAAGCACACTTTTTAGAGTTTTAAGGTGTGTTTGAGGTATAAAAGATTATGGGAATGTTTTATAAGAATGGTAATATGTTTTAAATCCTATTATACACCTTTAAAGAGTGTTAACATTATAAAATTCATGTAAACTCCAAAGGTAGACTCAAATCCCCATAGATAGTCTCAAAGGCATAAAAGGTAATGTTGAGTTTTGATAATTTAGAGAGGTGTTATGAGGTGTTTAATATGTCATGAATATGTTTCAAATAAAGGAATATTTTTGGTAAAGGTTAAATTGGTCATTTAAATAAATTTAAGCTTTTTAGGTCTAAGACACCTAGTTTAGCCCATATTCCGATGCTCATTTCTTTCATACCATAAAGAGTTGGGAAAAGTGATTATAGTATGTTTTGAGTAAAATTATTTAATTTAAATTAATTATATATTTACCTTGGTTAAGGTCTTGAGTTTTATGAACAATCATTAAGAGTGTAAGCATATTGAAAATACTTCCAAACCTTGTAAGCAATCATCTTTATGTGTGTATCTTTTCACACCTTACACATGGGAGCCCAATATTTTTAGGGGTGTTGATGGGGTTTATGTACCATATATATATGGTATAAATTAGTGTAATGGGTATCTTAATTTTATGAACAATCATCTTGAAAGTGAACTTTCTTAAGCTTGCAAAGGAGCTTTTTGATCAGTTTTATGTTTTTAGACTCATAGGTACATCAAATGGCCTATAATCTATTAGAAACCACCTATAATGTGTATATGAATCCATATAGATATTTAAATACCTATTTTGTAGAATAATATGACACATTTAGGTGTTTAGAAGGCCCAAAATGCCTTAAAATTGCATATTTTTGCAGGTCTTCCAAAAAAAGAAATGGTATAAAACTATGAAAGGGGTATAATAAGACATAAAACACCATTATATCACATTTATATCTCTTAAAAAGAGTTTCCATGGTGTCTTGCTAAGCAAAAGGGTTAAAAACTCTATTTTTGACATAATTGTGCATTGTTACAGGTATAATGGTGATTCCCACCATTGTTGCAGGTATTGAAGGTTTTTTAAATGTTTATTTTCTTCATCATAAACATGCCATGGATGTATAGAAGTCTTATATAGGTCCAAAAGTGGTCTTCAAGCTGCCAAATGGCCTTGGGAGGAGTTTTCAAGGTAGTTGGTTGAGGGTGGCTCATGCTTGTGACATCTATCAATGGGGTCTATGGGAGTTTCAGGTATCATGGAGTTATTACAGGTTGGATGATCGAATTCAAGTTGATAAAACATGAAAGATAACCTCCATGGTTAGTTAAGCATAAAATGTCAATTTATCTAAACTTTTGCCTAACATTTTTTAGAAGAGAAAGTGGAGGGGGGCGTAGAAGTCTATGGGAGAGAGATTTGGAGGCTGGAAAGTGAAATTGGAGAATTCAATACATTTTCAAAGTCTTTGAAGGATTTTCCTTCTTAGTGGATCATGACATCATCATCCTCAATAAGTTTTTGTCATCTAGTGTGTTTCTCAACCAATGAGAGGGTTTGAAGACTATTGGAGCTAATGGAGGTTAATTTTTTGAATAAGGATTAGTTATAATTAACCAAAATGTGGGCGAGAATCCATGGAGGTTGGTTGGATCTCATTTATTGAATTTTGTTTGCTTGTCTCTTCTCTCTCTCTTCCTTTTTTCTCCTATATCTCCCATTTCTCCCCCATTTTTATAAGATATTCTCATTTTACAAGGAGAAACCCTGTCAATTTTTTCAAGAAAGACATTTTAAAGCAATAAAGATCAATTTTAACCTATCTCTTGCCTCTAAATTGTGCTTATCAAGCTTGTGTATGATGGCCTTACGAAAAAGTGTTCTTCCATGTCTATTGTCCTTCTTTCTTACCTATTTTTAGGTGTTTTCAAGTTAGTTATAGGTCTAAATATGACCTATTTCCACCATTAATAGATGCTTGGTGTGAATTTTGAAATTCCTTTTTGCTTCATATATTGTTTGGTGAGCCTAGTTTATGAAACACTTATGCAAAGTAGCTAGTTTGTAAGGTTGTGTGAGCAAGAATTATCTTATGCTGAATTAGTGTTTATTTCATGCTTATGGGAGTGTCAATCAATTTGGTGTATCACCCATTTATCTCTCTTAGTTACCCTATACCCACTCTCTACCTCTTTTTCAATCATAAATATTAGTTTAGGTGATCTACCAAGAGGAAACTAGCCTTCTTTGGAGGTTCAACCTCACTATAGGATACCCATAGCTTGAGGTTGATCTAATATTGGAGTTAGGAGTGAGAGAGCTTAAAAAACTCTCTCACAAGGGTGAAATTATATGCTACAATAGTTCTTCTGACAATAGGTCATCTTCAACACATAGCTGATGGATTAGGACTTGGAGAGCTTTATAGTTCTCTGTATCATGTCCTCATGTTATATGGGATGAGAAAATCAAATTATCATTAAACTAGGATGGTTTAGGACTATGGGGATCGAATGGTTTTATAGGAGACAAAGTCAAGAAATAATATTTCAATAATATTTACAAGATGGTTGAGTAAGACTCAAGAAAAGGTGATAAGGGTATTGGGGTTTTGGCTTTGGCTTTTAGGGTGGAAGCCTTCTCAGGAGTAGGCTTCATAACAGGGATTTTGGGTGGTGGAATATTCTTGGTGGGTAGTGTTTTAGAATTTAATGACTTGGAAGTAGATGGTTTGGAAGTTAATGGATTGGAGATAGAAGGTTTAGAAATAATAGGCTTGGTAGTGGGTGGTTTGAAAATAGAAAGGTTAGAGTATAATGCTTGTTAGCAGAGGTTTTGGAGGTAGAAGGGTTAGAAGTAGAATGCTTGGTAGTGGAGGGTTTAGAGGTAGAAGGCATGGAAAGAATAGGTAGAGGTGTAGCTAAAATAGGAGGTTAGGTTTGGTTTGTCTTTGGGAGATTTATTTTCTTAATGGAAGGATGAGATCCTAGGATGGACGAAAGATATGGTCCTAAAATGGAAGGCAATGTAGAAATTGGTGGCAAGGTTTTGGTTTTTGGGATCCTAGGTGGATCTACTTTCTTGGTTGGCTTAACATGGGGTTTCTTTGGTGGGATAGATGGTTCTAAATCTAACTTTAATGGAGGGTGAGTAAGGCTTTGAGTAGGGAGCATGCCTAAGTTTTTTATGGGATTTGTTGGGATGGTAGAAGGTGTTTGGGTTACTTTGGGTGGAGTTGGTTTGGTTGGTTCAACTATGGTTTGAGAGGTAGAGTTTTTTACTAGTTTGGTTGGGATGATAGTGGGTTCACTAGTGGAAGTGGAAGGTTGGGTTGAAAATGGTATGGTTGAGGGCTCTTACTTGGATGGATAAGGGAGCCCAAGATGGTGGAAAAATGTGGCATGATATATGTTGGGTTGGGATAGGAACTTCAAGTTTTAAACCAATCTATAAAAAGGCTTATAAAAGGGTTTAGTTCCTTTGGTATTAGTATTACAGGATAAACCCATGGGTTGAGAGAAGGGAGGGGTTACCTTGTCCATTTCATCAATAAAATACTCCAAGGTTTTGAAAGGCAATTATTCCATGGGAGGAGTAGGTAAAGTGACTTCTTCCTTAGGAATGCTTTTCAAAGGAAGAATGAATTTATCTATGATGGAAGAGAAGGGTATGGTGGTAATGGTTACCTCCTTTGGTATGTATTCCAAAGGAGAAGTTGGAAGCTCCACTACCTCAATAAATGGAGAAAGGGGAATAGTTGCTTCCTTTGTTTTTGTTCCCAAAGGAATAGAAGGTGACTCCACTACCTTAATAAGTGGAAGGGAAGAAGTAGTTTGGGATATGGTTTCCTTAATGATGAGTTAACTAAGAACCATATTAATAGTATGGACCTTATGGTTGTGAGAGGATTATACTTTATTATTATCATTGTTCATGGAAGGGGCATGTTTGGGAAAAGGTTGTCTAAATATGTCAAGTGACTGATTTGGGAGTGCATTGGGATTATCTAGCATAAGATCCCCCTTGTTGATCAACCCTTGGAAAATTATTTTGAAGGTATTGCATCTAATAACATCATGTCCAATGACATGGTATAAGGCACAAAATTCATTCTCCTTATACTAACCAGGTGTTCCTTATACCAAACAGGTGTAGGATGAGAGGAATCAAATTGTTGTGGGGGTTTGAATGGCAGAAGTTGTATGATATTTGTGTTCAAAAACTTTTTCAAAGTGGAAGAATATGAATCCCATAGTGGAGTATATTGATTTTGGTTGTTATGATTTTGGTTTCAGGTATTTTGATTGGAAGAATTAGAATATTTGGGTTGGTTAACAACTAGAGGAGGGTTGGTTTTAAGGACAATTGCATTCACGGTTCCCTTGGTTTTGGTGTTTGTATTAGAGTGGCTGGTGGTTTTGGAGGAGGAAGTTTCATTTGACTTGAAACTAGAATTCTTGTTTCTCAATTTTAGCTTCCCCTCATCAATGGCTCTAATATCTAATTTTTATGCCATGGTGAAAGCCTCGTCAAAGGTATTGAAAGTTTGAACCTGTAGAGTGGAGGAAATATGTTTGGCATAAGCCTGAGAAAAGAGATCAATCAACTTAGGTTGATGTAAAGATAAAGTGAGTTGGTTTATCAAACCTCTCCAATGGGCCATAAAATTAAAAATTGACTCATCCTCAAATTACCAAATGGAGTAGAGGTCAGTGATGGAAAATTTCTTAGATATATTTATGGAAAAATTATCTAAGAAGGTTTGAGCTAATTGGGAAAAAGAAAAGAGGGAGTGCTTGGTAATAGCACTGTACCAATCTAATAACAGATCAGATAGGGACACGAGAAAGGTGTGAAGAAGGAGAAAATCATCATAAGTAATTAAATAACAAGAATGTCTAAATGCTCTAAGATATTATTGAGGGTCTTCCTTGATCTAAAATTTTGGAAGTTCCCATTAAGGAGGATACAGTCATATTGGGATGGATGGATGAATTGGTTCATTGTAAATTTGATTGTTTAATAAGAAGTTATGGGAACTAAAAATAAATGACTCAAAATTGGTCATCTTATTCATTAGCATCTTAATTAGATCAATTTGTGGTTGTACACCTCTATAATTTTAGGGTAAATTTTATTGGGGTTGGGTAGGTGCAACATAAGGATAGCTAGTGGAAGGTTGGGAGGATGCCACATATTGGTATGTGGACATGGGTGGCTGGGAGGATGCCATGTATGGGTAAGTGGATATAGGAGGTTGGGTAGAAGGTGGAGCCATATACCCTTATGGGTTAATAATATAGCTTGGGTTGGATGAAATGGGTACTTATTTAGGAATTGACATGGGTTGGGTTAGAGGTATTTTTGGGTTGATATATTGAGGATGGGTGGTAACCTTGGTACTAATGGGTAGAAGGGTAAAAGGTATGGAAACCACCAAGCTTTAGAATGGAGTGGAGGTTGGTGGGTTAGAGATAACAAGAGGAGGGGTGGTAATACTAGTAGAGGGTACTCCAATGGTAAGTGGGGTATAGGTGCCCAAAGGTTGGGTTAATCCTATACTAGAAGAGTTATTAGTTGGGATGGAAGGTGTTTGGGTATTGGATGGTTGGATGGGTTGGTTTTAGATGGTGGTATTGGTAGGATGGTTAGTAGAAGAAGATGCTTGGGTTACCAAGGGTTGGGTAGAAATGGTGTAAATATATGTGATACCCATAAGATGGGATTGCATACCATAGAATGGATCAATAAATGAAACTAAAGTAGGGGTGCATTGAGATATGGTGTTAAGGTATGTTGGAGGGCTATGGGGTTGTTATCCAGAAAGGTGGTGAAGTTTGCATAACTTTGGGTGACCATTTGAGGGATAATAGGACTTATAAAAGGATGGGGAGAACCCTATATCTCTAAGACATACTCCATGGATGAATAAAAAGAAGAAAATAGGTGTTTGGGAGGTGAACCCTGATTTGTTTGGTTTCTTAGTTGTTGTCTAGTGAGAACCCTGCAAGGAAGGGAAAACAAATATACAAGTGATCTCACAAACTCAAAAGAGAAAAAATAAAAATATATCAAAGAAAACAAGCATAAACTGAAGTACATTTAAATCATATAATATATTTTATCTCTCTTTAGGCTTATACCTCAATTTTAAAGAAGTTATGAATACCAACTTGGGCTTGTAGAGTGGGTACTAGGAGAAGATATCTAGGATGGTTCAGGTAGTTTAAGGATCTCAAGATCTATACTATAACTTGGTACATGGATTGATGTTGGGACCTACCCCTCACTGCACACACCATAGAGATAAGGGTGTTAGGTGCTTAGCCAGAATATACTGAGTTGCTAGAGATTATACTCAGCCAACATACTAAGTTGGTTCTCACCTTGGTGGTGAAATCCAAGTTGGATAGTCGAGGAAAAGTGACCACTAAGTGATTAAATCCTAGTCAGGCCCTACGTAAATGTTTTGATGTTTGATTGAATGTGTGTTTTGGTATTATGTGTGTGATAAGAAATGAGACTATGATTAATTTACTTGATTAAATTAAGCTATGTGAGCTAATCAATACAAACAAACAATGAATGCAAATTTAATTTTAATCCAAAGGAAAGTTTTGGTGTCTTTTCAAATGAATAAAAAATAATTAAGATGCACTTAGATATGATGATAATGCAAATCCTAAGCCTAGGATGAATACTTTTGATTTTTAGAAGTGAAATAAAAACAAGACAATTTTTAATTTTTTTTATGAAAGCAAAAGAAATTAGAACTTGCATTTTGGAAGGGAAAAAAGGAAATAAGGAGCATTTAATTTTAAAAAAATAATGCAATGAATGACTCTTCTCTAAGGAAACTAAATGTCCTATAATTATGAACCTAAGAAAAATCTCAAGGGTCCCATTGGGCATGCCATAATGTTTCACTAAAATTTTGCTTATTTTCTTTTTTAGAAAGATGTAAAACTTAAAATAAGGGTGGGGTTAGTAAAACCTAGTTATGTTGTACACGTATTAATCCATACGATTGTTGATACTCCTCTTTGTCTAGGGAGGATGAACTACATATAAAAATAATCTAGAAAATGGTGGATTAGTGAGATAGTAGGGTGGATTGCCTAGTGTGAGCTAGATCTAAGAAGCACAAGCTTCCTTAGAGGCTATCAATTCACACTTTTAAAATATTTAAGTTCTGATAAATTGAAAATAGGTGCTTGCATGAAATAATAGAAGGTATTGAAATCAAATACAATAAATGCTTGAAAATAAAAAAGTGATACTGATTAAAAATAGCAATAAATAATTCAATATTAATGCTAAATCACTCAAGATTGATTTAAAAAATAAGTCAAAGTTCTGTGATGAAACGAAAACTCAAAAAATAATATTGGGTACAAAAAGATGGGTCAAATTAGCTATATATTATAAAATAACACATAATAACCATCGATGGTTAAGTTTGACCATCAGCAGTTGTTAACTATAGACAATTAGGTAAATCTGTCAGTAGTTAGGTAAGACCATCAGTGGTTACTATGGGATTTGGTTTAGAAAAAGAAATCCATTGAGGAGAGTTATAGAGAAGTTATGGGTGTGGTGTTTGGATTGAATGAGAATGGTTTTTGGCTAGTTTTGGGTAGGAGGTGAAATGTCCGGAGTTGTATAACTCAAACATAAGAAAAAGGTATTAGAGGGAAATAAAGGGAGATGACACAAGTAATGAAACAAATAGTGCTAATTACTGAATTCTGATAAAAAAATATAGATACTTAGATTTTAGATTTTCCTGGGGGTCAAAACCTCTTGCACCTGCCTGATTGATCCTGATGATGATTTAAACCTTCTCTTTATCTCCTAATATAGAGAAAAAGGAGGTTCAAATCAAATATTTTAACAAAGGGTTTATCCAACAGTCTAATCACACATTGATCATGCAGGTAATAGACTAAAATTAGATAGTTGGTAATGAATGGGTGAGCTATATTTGAACTATATTTAATCCTTTTGATCATGAAAGAGTTTAAGTAGATCATGATAGTCTGTGTCAACCATTAATGGTCTAGGGTCGACTATCAATTGTTAGAGAGACATACTCAAAATGGCTAAGGTTAGTCATTTTAACTTATGTTTGGAAGTTAAGAAGTTAGGAAATGGTCCAAGGTAATAAAAGGGGGTCATGGGGTGCTTTGATGAATAGAAACAAATTTCATGGTTTTTGAGTATCTACAAACATAACCAAATGGAAGATGACTTAAGTCAATTATTATTATAGACATCAGACTTCATTAAGTAGTACATGACTGAAGTCATTGTGCAAGGAACAAGACCCCTGTATAATAAGCTAGGAGGTTTGAATCCATTGATAGATATTTATTGTGCCCAAGTATTTTTAGTTATTTATGGACCATCTAGATAATCTAATTTGAAATTTTAAATTAATTGACCCCACTTACTATATGTTATCCTACCAAATGCCAAGTTACTTTGGCACTCTAAGTTCTTTGCCACATATTAGTTATTAAGAGACAAAGTGGGGATTAAAAACTCTATCTATATTTACTCTTTATTTATGGATTGATAATGAATTCCTTTCAATATTGGTATATCGATGGAAGTTTTGGTGGATACTATGCACACCTTGTGTTAATTTTAGTGTAGGAGCATGCACTTAGGTGATACTTCTTCCTTTACTTGTATTGCTTGAGTCTAAAATTAATTTTCTAAATCAAATGAATCAAAATTTTAGACAAACACATATTACACACACCACTTTGAAAAAAAAGTGTTATGCTACCAAAATTATTCCAAATAATTTACCTTGTTCAAAATGAGATAAAAAATATTTAAGCCCTTGTTTCTATGTAGCATTGTTACACTATCTATTTTTTATTAGATAAGTTAGAGTTGTTCTCAACCAAGTTTCAAACATCCTAATAGTGTGGAGCTGATTTAAAATATAGAATGGTTACACCATTCACATAGACTTACAACCTTTTTGATAAGAGTTAAGTTTCCTTCTCAAACCAAATCCAAAACCCACTTCCAAGTATAGATCTAAGCATAACTATTTTACATTTGAGTCTTGTTTACTACTTGGGCTTGTATGTTTTACTTTTTACACTTAGTTTGTGATACTTGAGCTGGATTTCCAATTAGTTTAAGACATTTGCCTAGAACAAATTCAAACCTTAATTTTTTTATTGCAATTTATTTTTAGACCAAGTTCAATTTTAACTTAGTTTCCAAGTTTACTTTGACCAAGTACAATTTTTGTTTCAAACCAATTGCCTTATATTTAAGTCCATTTCAATTTTTGTGCCTAGATTAAGTTCATTTCCAAGATTAACTTTGTGAATTTTGCCAAGGACCTATAAAAATTTCATTCGTAGACATGGACCAAGTTTGTTTTACCTTCAGATAGTTCAAGACCTTTGTCAAAGATCAGTTTCACATTTTCATTCCAAATTTACCTTAGAATTAGTGTATACCTTTGCCAAGACCATGCTCATGTTTAACTTTTAGACCTCTTTCCAAGAGATAGGTGTGTTTTTAGTGATAATTTTAGACCATGACCAATTTTTTCAACTTTCCCTTTTAGTCCAAGTTTTAAACATTTGCAATGCTAAACCAATCTTTGTGTGATACACTTACCATTGGTTCAACCATACCTTTTTATAAATGTATTGAAATCATGTATAATCCAGAGTATGAAAAAATTTATCAAAAGTGACCCTTTTGTTCAAGAGCATTATGAAGATGACATAGCATATGAGATGGATCTATATCACACATATAAAACCCACTATACAAAGTAGGGCCAAGACCCATTAGCACATTATATTTCCAACACACCTTATTATTTAGGTCAAAACCAAGATCAATTACTCAATACCTTACTAGCATACCACCTAACATAGAACTAATCCAATAATAGCATACTTACTATGTGACCACACCAACTCATAACAATTATGATCCTTAATTATTTGATCATCATCTCATAGAGATGAAATCCTTATTAAATTAGTAGAGGTAGGTGATAAATTCTTGATCGAATTTCCACTTGAGAGCTACATAGCTTAGTTAGAGATCCTAGTGGCATGTCTCCTGAAAGAACATTCAAATAGGTATCATCTATTTATAACCAAGCCCTCATACCAATGCATAGCCAAGAGCTTATTGTGATTGCAAAAGGAAAGGGTCAAATTACTGACCAAATAACATAAATTACACAAGCATACCAAACATTCCTTAACTTAAACAAGAATCTAAATGCCATGATCATTTATAATACACCACTCATAGAGTTAACTACATCAACTGGGGTGAAAAATGACTCATTGGGCTATACCAATATAAAAATAGACCCATTCATGTAAAGTAACCAAGTTGGGGACATGTTTAATTCCCTAATCATTGAGGAAGAAATTGTGGCTCATGCATAAGACCCTTTATAAAATTTAGTGGATAAAAAATAAGTGTACCCAAATTCACACCAAGTTGGGTTGCATATACAATAGATTAACTCACAACAAGTTTCCCTTAAAAATACCTTAAGTGGTTCACAACACCAGGGGAAAGAACATATAGTTCATAAACATAAAAAACTATTACTCCTCCATCGGTCATTTACTCAACTACACAAGTAACAAGTAACCAAATGTAGACCAACATTCCACCCCAATATGGGGTAACCCATCTTCTACCTCAACAGATGGTGAACATTATTCCACCCCAATAGGTGGTAACCAACATTCCACAAAAGTAGATATAGACTAACTTGCCACTAATACAAGTGGTAAATCCATTGTAAGCATTATCTAATCAATAACATATCATTATTAGTCAACAACTGGTGGCTAGTTAGCAACAAGTGCCAAACATTTAACAAGTACCAAACATGCAACAAGTGTTAACCCAACAACAAAGGCTTAAAACTTCTAGGAAATCATTACCTATTAACCAAAAAATACCTCACATTCAACAAAGGCCTAATATAAAACACATTTAACAACATATATTTAACCAAAAATGAATAATTTTTATACAAGGTTTGATTAGTCAACAACATGTTCCTATTCAAACTTAGACTAGAAATTACATTCCACAAAACTAAATACCTCCATCCTAGCTGTAGTTCCCTCCAAACTACAGTCATATTATTAATTCTAGATAGAATATTTACCAATAGTGCATACTATATTAATAATACAATCCTAGCCAAAGGATACATATTCTAGGTCAGTCAATCAACCAAGCCAATATTACATAATACCAGGTTCTTCCATTGTACCCCAATAAAGGCAATCCACCTTTGATCACCCAACCACAACTATAAAAAAATGTACCATCTAGATTTATATCCCAAAAATTGCAATAAATGAAGGATGCAATTATAACTATTCATATTGGGAAGCAGATAAAATTTTTTAAACTAAATGAGGTATGTTTATATCCATTAAAAATGGAGTACATTCAAATACCATTTCCTCTAGGTTATGAGCCACCAAAGTTTGATAAATACAAGGCCAAAGGTAACCCTAAGGAGCATTTGAAGGAGTTCTTTTTTGATTTCCATCTAGTGGCCTATAATGATATCTACTTGCTTTTCCTTTTTCCTAGAATTTTAACTTGATAGGCCTTCAATTGCCTTCTCAAACTACCAAAGACTTATGTATTTGAATTTGGTAACCTTTCATAAAAAATTGTACAAAATTTCTCCTATAATATTGAACACAATATTTTTGTGGTTGATTTGGGTCAAACTAGACAAAATATTGGTGAGAGCTTTGTAAGCTACTTGTAAGGGTGGAGAACACTTGTTAGCCATTTCATGCATAATTTACTTGATAAATAGTTAATAACTCTGTTTACCAAGAACTTGCATAGTGAAATATCTTATCACCTTGAGATTTAGTGTGCTCAAACATTTAATGAGATCATTTAAAAGGGTATACAAATTGAGAAGGCCCTTATCAATAAGGTGATAATTAAATTGTATTCTCTTAACCAAAATTAGAATTAGAACTAGAGCTAAAACCAAAATTAAGGCTAAAACCAAAACCAAAGCCCAATTCAGACATAGGCTCCTATGCCACCTTAGGCCAATACTCTTGAAAAATGTAAAGCTTATAATAACAATCATAATTTTATTGATAATGGAGTTAATGAATCATGCCATGTCTAAATGGTGTAAACATCATCTTCTCAGCTAATTCCATATACGTAACCAATCCCACAAGCACAACCAGATCCATAAATATAGCCAATTCCATGTATGAAATCACTCTTGCCTCTTCCTTTTCAAACACCTCCTCTAATAAGAATACCTAATGATAGAACCTTTAGTTATCTTAGAGAACCAATTAAGTCAGTATTCTAAAAATTATCTGCTACCAATATGATTAGTTGGCCTATTCCAAAGCCATTCCCTAAAGGTGTTCCTTTCCTTGATTGGTATATAGATCATGAATTCTATGACTATTATTGAGTCAAATAGAATTCTATATCCTCGTGTGTGTAATTAAGGTCCCTCATTCAAAACATGTTGGAAAATAATGAGATCGAGTTGGAAAATAGTGAGATCAATTTGGAAAATAGGAATTCTACTTCCAATCAAAACCTAGGTATTTACCAAAATTATTTTCCACAAAATTATGACAATCTAAATCAACAACCACAAAGGCCACCTTTGAAATAAAAAAAAAATAACCATAACAATAAAAACAACAAAAAAAAGAAAAATAATAACTATGATTAAAACAATAATAAAATGGTCGGGACCAAGGCCAAAATGACCCATCTAACCAAGGGGCCTATCACACCATCACATATGACTATAATATATTTATAGGTTATATTTCAATTGGTCATATAAATACCATTATCATCAACCCTAGACCAAATTCCAATCAACCATGACTATTGTCTAATAATGCATATTAGCCTCCCTATGCTGATAATCATCCTTTTACCTATGACCATAGCCAAGTGCAATAGAAATCAAGGATTGCCATCCCAATCCCTTATCCTTCTCCCTATAGTTATAATGACCATCTAACTAATCCATATTATGAAATCATAACTTGAAGGACTAAATTCAGTATTCTAGGTCAACAACCACCTTTTACCAATGAGCCCATTCAATCCACCATACTAGCTAAGAGTAAGCAAATTACCAATACTAAGGAGAGAACATATGATATTATGGATAAATTAAAAAATATGCCCACATAAATATCTATTTTAGATTTTTTGTGTACCTTTATCATCCAAAATAATATCCTTATAGAACTCTTGAGCCAATCCCAAGTACCAAATGACATTACACTATAAATTCCAAACTTTGGTCAGACACCTAGCTCATTACCAATAATTAACCTTTGACCAAAATGATATGTCACCCATAGGCCCTCTCCATAATAACCCATTATGTATCAAAATTGTCATAACATGATAAAAATTTAAGTGTGTCCTCATAGACAATGGATCAGGCCTCAATATTATGTTTCTATGGTTAGTCAAGCATATGGGATGCACAAAAACTAACCTTCATCTAGAGACCATTATCATCAAGGCCTCTAATAAAAAATAAAAATAATCACAAGGAATAATATGTTTCCCAATTATCATTGAGCCTTTGACCCATGACACACTTTACCATATGCTAGATCGAGATTTATCATACAACTTGATTTTGGGCTGACCATGGATATACGAAATCAGGGAAATACCTTTCACATAACACTAATGTATCAATTTCCCCCATTCTAGGATAGAAGTAACTACTCCTACATACCTACAACCATACCAATTTTGTAAACATCTGGAGGCTGACTATGAAATTTTTAATTAATTTTTTGGCCTAGACCCTAAACCTAAGAAAGATAAAAACATACTTGTTAAATTTCCAAATTCTAATTATATAGACCCTGATATCCTTGCCTCTATTTTTTTGGTGCCCCCTTTTGAGATATCTAATCATATTGCCATCTATAAAAAAATCCTAGGTTAATACCTCACATATAATGTATTCCATGTAGCTAACCTTCCACAATCTCTTAAATATTATGGAAGACCCAAAGCCAAGGCCGTTCATATGGAATGGTGATAGAAAGGCAAGTTTAATGCCCAAAAGATTATTATTTTCACACCAACCATTAGACAAGAATAATACCCACTTACTAAAGATGATTCCTAGATTTATAATGATGACTTGGTTGATTGTTACCAAAGCAAAAGGTATCCCATCCCTAATTGGATCATCGATAATCAAGCTTATGAGGGAAGAGGCCTAGGGGTAGATCAACAAGGTACTCTTGAGGTAATTTTCATAACCAAGTATAAAAGAACTCACATTATTGGATTTAAACCACCTGGGGGTGACCTTATAATACTGTATTCACATTCCTACACTAACAGTTAGACATGACAATGCCAACAATGATGGAGAGTCTAATTACAGTGTATATAAGGACTTAGTCAATACTAGCCTATTTGACCCTCATGTTGTATGTACCATTAAACCTATCATTCATCCATCCCCAATTTTACTTCATCATCCACAACTCATCAATTGGGGCTAACAAGAATCCATGATGTCACTTGATGAGTTTGAAAATGATGAGTCTATTTGGAACTTTTTGGGTTTAAGAGACCATATTCCTCTTGGAGATCATAAGCAAGGTTCATCTATCATATTAGATCTTCATGCCTATTTTGGAGAGTGGTTGAACTTACTTTTCCAAAAAGAAAAATAAAATCAAACATTGAGGACTAAAAGTGAAAACCTCTTTGAAGCACTTTTAGACAAGGGTAAAAGTTAAAAAAAAGGCCAGTCTTTGGGTGAAAACTTATTTCAGACACCATTAGATGGGGATATTCACCCTTCTTCAGATGGAGCTCAGGATGCCACCAATGACACAATCATATTTGGGTATGAAATCAGTGAAAAGGAAAATTAGGCCTTTGAATAGATTATCCAAGAATGTCCATACGTATTTGTTATATGGCCCTTATCACCATTGGGAAATTTTGATTCCTCTTGTTAAGGGGAACTTGATGAGCTAGTCTAACGAAATGACTTTTATATTTCCAACCAGTTACTTATTTACTAACTCTATTTAAATATGGTTCTACACTCCTTATGGAGGACATTTCTAAAGTCAACATTGGAACACTAGATGGTCCAAATTGGATCAAACTAGGTGCACCTCACTAATGAAGAGCATGAAGTTATTATATCCCTCCTTAGGGAGTCCATCAACATTGTTTTCATGAGATTATTATGACATTCCATGTTTTGACCCCACCTTAGTTATACACCATCTTGTTTTTCATCTTGATGCTAAGCCAGTCAAACAAAAATTGAGGAAAATAGATCCTCGTATTATTGTCTTAGTCAAGAAATAACTAGAGAAACTCCTAGATACATGATGCATTCATCCTATTAATTATTTAGAGTAGATCTCCAATATTGTGCCAGTCAACAAAAATCCATAAGGTATGAAACTATGTAGTGATTTTTGTGACAATAAAAATTCCTACCCAAAGGATGACTTTCCTCTACCAAATATCAACATGATTTTTGACTTCACAGATGAGTATGAAATGATTTTTCTCATGGATGGTTTTTTAAGGATATATCCAAATTATAATTTCACTAGAGGACCAACCTAAGATAATGTTCACCACTCCTTGGGGAACATTTTGTTATTAGGTCATGACTTTTGACCTTAATAATGTAGGGGCAACATACCAATGGAACATCATGGTAATTTTCCATGATATGATACATGATAAATTTGAGGACTATGTCGATGACATCTTGGGTAAATCCAAGACCTGTGCTGAGCATCTAGTTGTGATTTGAAAGATATTTGAATGACTTCAGGAGTACAAGGTCAAACTAAATCCTAAAAAATGTGTCTT
This sequence comes from Torreya grandis, assembly GCA_037957365.1. Lineage (NCBI taxonomy): Eukaryota > Viridiplantae > Streptophyta > Pinopsida > Cupressales > Taxaceae > Torreya > Torreya grandis. Next base: position 862,456 of record JARHVA010003577.1, read on the forward strand.
TGGAATTAATTCTAGTAAATTTATAGGATTCATTGTCTCTAGCATGGGAATTAAAGTCGATCAAGACAAATTCAAAGTCATTATCAAAATGCCAACACTATCCATGTTGAAGCAACTTCATAATTTGTAGGGAAAGATATAATCAATGAGACACTTCATTACACAACTAGCTGATAAATTCCATCCATTTACCCATTTACTGAAGAAGGGTACTAATTTATCATAGAATGCATATTTCTAAAATGCCTTCCACTAATTTAAAGAATACTTGGCTAATCTACCTATTTTTTTATTACCTATGTCAGACAAGTCATTACTACTCTAACTATTTGTAATTGAAAATTCCCTAGGGGAAATTTTGGACCAACATGATGAAAATGGGAAGGAACATTCCATATATTACCTAAGCTACACATTAGTCACATATAAGAATAATTATATGTTGATTGAGAAAGCTTGTTTAGCTATGGTGTTTACAACACATAAGTTATGCCACTACCTGCTAAATAATAAGATCATTATCATTACCAAAGTAGATCCATTCAAGTATCTACTCTCAAAAATAGATTTACAGGGTTGTATGGCTAAATGGATTATGTTTCTAAGTGATGTAAAGATTGAATTAGATAACCAAAATGCCATCAAGGGATAGATGATTGTTGACCAACTTGTAGAAGCTCCTCTTTTTGACATTCATCCACTCACATTTGGGTTTCTATATGAGTCCATCATGACTATCATAGAAATACCACCTAAAGAGCTGAAATGGAAAATTTATTTTGATTGTTCTTTCATGTCTCAAGGTTAAGGAACAAGGCTATTATTAATATAATTATAAGGGGATCTCATTCCCAAGTCCTTTTCATATCAATTTTCCTTGTACCAATAACATGGATAAGTACAAAGCACTCATTACAAGGATTCATTTAGAGGTATAGTGGAACACTCAACATCTACTAGTTTATGGAGATTCATAACTTATCATTAATTAGGTCACATACTAATTTTGGATTAAGGACGAGAAGCTTGTACCTTATCAAGCAATGGTGGAAACTCTCAAGCAATAGATTGCCCACCTTTAATTTAAAAAAATACCTTAGGATAATAACAAAATAATAGACGCCATGGATAAAATTATTTATATGATCCAAATCATAGACAAGGCAAGATATTAACTATTTCTCGTTGAACATCTTTCAAGGCCTACTCATAAACCCTTGATCATTGAGATAATCTGTGATATTATTAGTCTTGGTTCTACTTGGTACACCTAACTATATGATTACCTTCATGACCAAATATTTCAACCTAACTTACATCATCAAAAACAAAAAGCCTTTATTTACCAAGCCTATTTTTATACCTTACTTAGAACTACACTCTATCGTATAAGCTTTGATGGAACTCTACTTCATTATTTTACCTTAGCAAAATCTAGACTAGCATTGAGGGAAGTTCATGAAGGAGTTATGAGGCCCACACTAGTGGTGCCATCCTTTCTAAAAAGTTACTATGTAAAAGTTATTATTTGTCAATCATGGAATAAAATGTACTTGCTTATGTTAAAATGTGTGTAAAATATCATAAGCATGCTAATTAGATACATATTCTAACCTGAACACTCAAGTTAATGACTATGCCATGGTAGTTTTAAATGTGGGGATTTGACTTCATAGGAAAGAATAACCCTACCTCCTCAAATGGACATAAACATATCCTTACCACCATCGATTACTTCACTAAGTGGTGGAAGCCATTCCCCTCACTTACATGACAAGTAAGCAAATATCCAAATTCATTTTCAATCACCTCATCTATCTCTATGGTATCCCATCTAACATTATATCTGATAATGATGGTTCCTTCATTATTTTTTGCATATTATTTCACTAATTTAGTTAATTTATCCCTTTAATCTAACTTAGGATTTACACTAGTAAAACCCTAAAATGTTAAATCATTTAGTGAACCCAAGTTACTTTGAATATTGCTCAAAACCCTAGTTTTCATTTTCTAAATTTTTGTGCAATAAATTATGGATACATACTTCTTTTTTTATGATTTTTTGGCATAAACTAGCTCATTAAATCAATTCAATACTAGGGTTTTATTTCATTTAAATATAATTTAAATTTTTTCAAAGAAATCGTAAATTCAAAAAACCCTGACCCTAGATGCTCTTAGGGTTTGTATCCTTTTTTTTTTTCTTATTTTCATTAGTTGCTTTCAATTTTTTAGAGTTCATATATTTTGTTTGAGGAGCTTTATTCCAACTTGTTTACTATATGCCATCTAAAAAATTCATCTCTCTTCTATTAAGAAGTGATAGACTAGGTGGTAATCCTATAAAGCGTATTTAGATTCCTACTATCCAAGCATAAAATATGGATAAATAACCTATCATAACTCCAAATATGTGTCCTTCACACCCTAATTATGTGGATTTTAATAATAATGCATCTGAAGATGAACCATACAACCAAGAAAAATATGATATATACATTGAGAATCAGGGCACTCTCCCTCCACTTAATAATGATGACATAATTATGAACAAAGGTGAGATATTACAAGGCTTCAGAGATAGAATTCAATAATATCCCCTTATTCATGCACAAATCCTACAATCCATATTGGAAATCAAGAACAAAATAAATAATGGTTAATCTTCAACTCCCCTAGTTAATAATGTTGTTACACCTCTAGTGGAGCCAATTCAACCAACTTAGCTAGCACAACCTAAAATTATAATTCAATAACCATCAATGATATCTACACCACTTGTGGATAGTTCCTCTACTCTCAATGTACAAACCCTTATGCATGATATTCATACTCTGTAATCTAAGGTGTTACATATCGAGAAGGGAGCCACTAGGCCACCACATGTTTTAGATTCTAACATTCTCTTATATATACCTTTGGCACATCACATAGAGGAACACCCTTTCCATCCTTTTTCATGGCACCTAAGATAACATTATATGATGGCAAGGGTGACCCAAAGCATCATATCAAAGCTTTTCATTTAGTATGATTAGATTATGTGTCCAATAATTGGCTTCTTACAAAGTTATTTACATGAAGTCTCAAGAATTATACCCTATAATGGTTCTATGATTTACAAAATCAATATATCATGAAGTTAAATCCTTTCAACATGTTTCTATCACACTTATCTATCAACATCAGTTATAAGATATCATATTCATAAGTGGCATAGCTAAAGCAAAACTTGAATGAACCTATCACATATTAAGTCTTATGATACAAGAAAAAATTAGTCAAATTAAATATCCCATTGGTAGATAGAGAGATTTAGAACATATTTAAATATAATCTCCTACCAGCATTACACAAAGCTATTTTATTTAATAAGTTTCCTACATTTACCGAATTGTGCCACATAGTCAAAGAAAAAGAGGTTAAGCTCTTATCAATGAGAAAACTCAAGTACATAAATGGATTAGAATTAACTATTAAGAGTTTAAACAAACCTAAATACAAGGTAAGGGTAAATTAAACAAGAGTGATTAAAAGGCCACAATCAATGCAACTTCTAAGCCATTTCCTAGATTGGTTTTATCCTCTCCTCAGTGTAGAGTCTTCACTAATATTTTAGAGTCACTAGCATGAGTTTTAAAATAGATATTTGGATGTAATGTAATATATTTACCTCAAATTAAATATGTTGATACCACATGGCCTCCTCTAAAAAAATATGATTCAAACACATTTTGAAAGTATCATAGGGCATGAGGCCACACAATAAATATATGCATCAGCCTAAAGCACAATATACAAGATCTCATTGAGGCTAATATAATTGATGTGGGAATACCCAAAAAGTCCAAAAAACCACAATAAATAGAGTCTAAGTAAATAAATATATTATTATATCCTTTACCAAAACACATAATGAATGGGGTAGGGGTACATCAGGTATTTATTATACATATCAAGCGCATCCACCATCAACTTCATATCACATAATTATAGAGGAGGTAAATCCATTGCATAACATTATTATCATGTAACATACTATAGTGCCACTTAGACCACTCATCACATTATCAAATCAAGATATTGTGGATGATGATACAGATCTACATCCACTCTTTATACGAGCATACATAAACCACCATCCTATCTAGAGTTTATGGTTGATAATGGGTCAAGTATTATCATGTGCACTATGACACTATTATAGAATTTGGTATACATAGAGTGGGATATATTCCCCATAGATATAATCATTAGTGATTTCAATGGCCATGTTCAAAGATCCATTGGGGAGATCATGCTTCCATTATAGGTCAGACTAATACACATATCCACTTGATTCATAGTAGCACATAGTGCAAGTGTATTTGATATATTATTGGGTAGGCAATAGCTACAATAGATCCAAGCCATACCATCTATGGTAGAATGATGATTGAAGCACATACATGCAAATTAGGTAGTCAAAGTTGAAGGTGTCCCATATGAGTATCCTCTACCCATCCCACAAGTAGTTCTAGCATAGTTTCTAGTTACATTTCTAGTACATTCACTAGTTACAGTTCTAGAACCATTACTAAATATTGCATGGTTATTAGTTACAAATGAGAGTAAAAATCCTACACATTATTAATATAGTTTATGAGAGTCACTAGTGCAAACAAGTTCTACTCCTATGGTATCGACACGTATGTATAATTTCTCATGGATACCATTATTAAAGAGACCCCTACGTCAAATATATTTAATAGATTCTAGGGGATTTTCCTTTATTCCATTTATGCTGAGATACATTTTATTGGGTTCTAGGGGTTTTATACAAAGGGAATGTATGCCACCTATAGCTTCTTCTTCTACCATATGGGTTCCTAAGACCCCTATAGTTCACAAGGAATCATAGTTAGTGCCACAAATTCATAGCATCACTACACATGTAGATTCAGAAACATATTAATCTACATAATATATTATGAGATCATAGTTTCCATTTCACACAACACACATGATCACAATTTCATTATTCAATATAGGTCATGGTGATGGTGAGTCTCCCATAAGACTCATTAGTTAGTATTGTTCCTACCCTCTTGTATATACTTCCTTCTCTCGCACTCTTTGTACAAAGTTTATTTTCATTTTCTTATACATAGCTTATATTAAAAAATAAAAAAATAATATAACTTGCCAAAACACAAAAAAATTCAAATATTACTCATAAAATATAAAATTTATAGATTATATGCATTGCTATGTTTACATTTCTTACACTTGCCAAATATTACATATATGATTTAGTTATTCTTGTTGAGTGCTTGAAGATTACATACAAGACTTATGTCCACTAGACTAATATATAATTGTTATCATCTACCCATTGGGGGCATATACACTGATCTAGGTTTATTCATTTGATACATCCACCAACTCGATGGAATCTCACACACATTTTCTACAACTAGGTTCTCTCCTTACATTCTGTACATTATAGTTTACACATTGATATATCTTCATATTTTTCATTGTTATTCGTGCTCATATTTTTCCAACTATCACTAGTTTAGACTCAACATATGTACATCCTAGTATTTACATAGATTTGTGCTACATAGTTATACATATTTTCATTTCTAGCTTTCTTAGTTTAGACTTGATTGCGTTTCCTATGCTTCTTCTATTTGAGGGATTTGAATATGCCATTATACTTTGTATCTATGCCACTTCTATGTATGTATGCCTTAGACATGTACCCATATCCCTTGTGTGTTTTTTACCGATTGTATATGCAGACATTTAAACATGTCCTTTTATGTGGCTCTAAGCTAAAATTGCTTATTGCTTTCGTATGTGGACATTTGAACATGTCTTTGTATGTATTATTTTTTAGATTTAGTGACATGTGCCTATGTCCCTTATATTTTAAGCATTAGCCTACCTTTGTATGCCTCATGTGTTTTATTATGTATGCTTTATTGTATGTGTTTTCACTATGAGACTTGTCTTTACTTGTTACACACACTAGTTTTTGATGCCATGAGGGACCTCATGTTACATCTTGATTATCTCACTAAATTGATTTACCTAATTATTCATGGATTAATATGGTTTTTAAATTGATTTTTTACTTTTTAACTAAATTATAAGTCATACGTTATTATGGGACAAATGTATGTTACTTAGATTTTATGAGTACATTATTATGAGATGGCTAATTATGAATTCTATATACAATGGTTATGTTACTTTGTTGCTATAACATTGTTTTATGATTTATATCATGATGTATTTGACTAACTAACTTCTTGTCATGAGTTGGATGAAGGAGAGTTCATCCCTTAGAACATGATGGAGGGAGAGCATCATTGGAGAGGGTGGCATAGATGGAGATGGTGAAGGATGACAGAGAAATTTCTAAGACCCTTGCACACACCACATTAGATTTAATGTTATATGCATTGTGTGTTTGATTTGTTAGAGATAGTGTATTTTGGAAGATAATTGCATTAGCTATTAAAGTTTGCATGTTTTAAATGTTAGTACATATTACTTTACTTATGTTTGTTTATGATTTTGAAACATAAATTAAGTATAATATATTTAATTGCTATTATATATAGACTAGTAAAATATCTTTAAATTTTTTTAGAACGTTAAGCTTACTATTATTGATATTAAAGAATATAAATATACATTAAGATATTAAAATAAATATATAGCCTATATATACTAGTAATTGACTACAATATTTATTTTGTTATAAATTGGATAATTAATTGACTGGTCTACTATCATTTTGATATATAAAAGATGATTGACATTGTACAAGGAGATAATTACCTTTATTTTTTGATATTAAGGAAGTTAAATTATCCTAAAATAATAACCTAGAGCTAAGCCTAATATTATTATCTTGCATGGACTATGTCAAAGTTTGAAAGAAGAGTTATCATTTTGAAATGATTAATAAACTGTCTTGTTTAAAGGAAACACTCAAGGTTTGTAATGTAGTGATCATGAAATGATCTTTAAACAAAGTTAATATTTAATAAAATCGAAGAAATTTTGAATGAGATAAATTAAGCCTTTATGGATTAATGGAAGTTAATTTTGGATTAGTTGGGTTTAAAGAAAAATTTGGGATTATGCATGGACTGGGAATTAGAGTAAACATTGGCATGCAAATTTTGAATGAAAAAAGTATGGAGAAGAGAATATAATAAGGAGTCATGGAAGAGAAGGGACATGATATAAAATATGGAAAAGTATAGATCACAAAGTGAAGGATTTTTGAATCATTCAATTTCAAATTTGAAAGCAAAATATAGGTTGTTAATGTTATTTACTATTCTATTGTTAAATTAATTCTATGCATGGTTCAAAGTAAGAGGGTTTAGAAAATGAAATTTGTATTTAAATAGGGTAATAGGTTTATCCCTATGAATGGATTTGCCATCCAAAACACTAATATGTCATCCTCTAAATCCTAAGAATTCAAACTAAACTTGTTGGTATGTTCAAACTGTGGAGTTAAATAAAGTTGTTTTATTTAACGGCTCAAATCCCTAACTCAAGAAAAATGTAACCTAGGGAAATAATTTGATATTTGGATAAAAATTTAAATTTTTTATTGTTTAAAATGTATTGTTTAAATACTCAGTTAGTAGGGTAAACAAATTTCTGAGTATATAGACATAGTATGGAAACTAGAGTATACAAAATTACTGTATGTTGAATATAGTGTAAATTATCGATTTGGGGATTATTGTGTAGGTAATTTGAAAGAAAAGGTTTTTCAAAAAATCTTGAATATGTAACTAAGATCTGGGTAAATCCGTAACATATCAAATTTATCTATATGACTATGGGTATTGTTATATACACCCTACATGACACTTAATCGATTTCACAAAGGATTTTGATGTAAATGTTTATTTATGAATCTATTAGGGTTATAATACTATTAATAAATATGATATAAATACCAACACACACACACACACACACACACACACACACACACACACACACACACACACACACACATTCATTCTCTATTTAATTCAACTACTCACAGTTATCATTTCCAGCCAATTACTTATTTGAATTTATAAGTTCATAGATTAGATTTCAAATTTACTAAATAAAACTACCCTATCCATAATCATGAAATCATTATACTCTTTCTCAAACACATATAAAATCACAGTTTTATAACTAATTCACATAGTCTCTTAAAGTATATTAATACTCACAGTATTTCATACCTATTTTCAAAACCCATTGATGTATGTATATACTCTAATAGTATTTTATGCACAGTCCATTCATATGCACATATTCATAGTGTTTAAAATAAGAGATTTTTGTTTATCTATATAATTTAACTCACAGTTTCAAATTTTATATATATATATATATATATATATATATATATATATATATATATATATATATATATATATATATATATATATATATATATATATATATATATATAAACTATTTATACTTTTGAACACTCAGTTATATATACTACATTCTAATTTCCATTTTGCATAGTCCTAATGTTTTTTATTTGTTCATGTGTGTGTATGTGTGTGTGCATGTGTGTATATATAGCTTCGTGTATTTTCATAATCTTTACATTTTATTCATTTGATAATATAGAGTTGACTTATATATATTCATTGTCCTTATATATATATATATATATATATATATATATATATATATATATAATTCAAAAATATGAGTTAATTTATACAGATAAACAAAAAGCTTTTATTTTAAACACTACAAATATATGCATATCAATGGACTGTGCATAAAATATTGTTAGAGTATATACATACATCAATGGGTTGTGAAAATAGGTATGAAATACTATGAGTATTGATATACTTTAAGAGACTATGTGAATTAGTTATAAAACTATGATTTTATATGTGTTTGAGCAAGAGTACAAGGATTGCATGATTATGGATAGGGTAGTTTTATATAGTGAATTTGAATTCTAATATATGAACTTATAAAGTCAAATAAGTAATTGGCTGGAAATGATAACTGTGAGTATTTATATTTAATAGAGAATGTAATTCTTTATGTTAATAATTATTGATTATTATTATCCACTGTACTTGGTAACATAGATCAATGTATAATGACTTAAAATTAGGGAAAAGTAGAGAAATGGGATTAGGAATGAAATTGAGCCAAATTGAAATTATATATTTTATGTTAAATAATTAAAATAGGGGATATGGTAATATTAAGACTCTATTTATCTCTCAAGCCTTTCTCATGAAAGTTATTATATTTTAAGCTTTAAAAGAATAATGAAAAGTTCTGTTAGTGGGTTAGAATAATAATGGTGTATTAAATTATATATATTATGGGGCATATAAAATGCATGATGCATAAATATTTGAAATATATCTATAGGAGAACTTAGGTTCTCATATACATATATAACTTATATTTATAGAATGGGATGCATGCCTATAATTATAGAGGTGACTAGTAAATTAAGTCATAAAAATTCTGATAAATGGAGAACTATAATTATATGCATAAAGGCCTCCCAAAATCCTATTGAGTTTCATTGATAAAATATTTTGTGTTTGTTAATGAGTTTTGATCTTTTGATTATATATGATTTCTATATGTAAACGAGTAAAATGAACAATATACTTTGATATTGTTAGTTTGTAAAACAATTAAAAAAATTACTCGAAGATTTAGGTAATGCAGTCTAAGTTTATATTTTACCTAATTGGTAATTAAACTTACTTGTTATACTATTTTATTATTGTGTAAAATAATATAGTAAATATTCATTCATATGTTTGACAGACTAAATGTATGTATTAAGATTATTCATTTATTTAGCACATTTTAAACCTGATAGTAGAAATAATCTATATGAATCTATTGGTTATTATATGTGTTAATCAAATCTCACATTTATAGTACTAATTAAGTAATGAGATGAAATTCAATATCTTACTTATCACCACCAATGCCAAATGAAGGTAATCCGATCAAGTGGCGTGCATGAATTTAACTAATCCTAGAGATCAAAAGCTATTTGGAATCTTTGGTCAAAGTAATGTTTAGATAAACATTATAATTTCATATGTATGATTTACATTCTTGTGCGATATCATGTTAGAAAGTATTTATTTTGGTACACATCATGTAGTATAAAGCTTAAAACACATGAGTACTTGCATGTCCCTCTAGATTCTTATAGCATTACTATCTATCATCTATGAGGGGGAGGCCATTCCCTATTTAGGGGATTTTATAGGGGATCTATGGTCTATGGTTGGTGTGGAAAAATAATCAGATGATGCTCTCCTTCCCCACTATAGTACTTACTTGAGACTACACTTGAGATTGTCAAAGATACAGGAGTTAGTGTGACTCAAGCTCTGTGAAACATTGTATCTATTATTGTACTTATATTAAGACATCATGCCTATTACAAATGTAATTATTTTATTATTATACATTGACAAAAATGGCTATATGATTATACCAAACATGCTTAGATTTTAATATTATTAGTTTTATTATACAGTTATGATTGGTTACATAAGTTGCTAATGATTAGTAAATGTAGTTGTTACATGTTTACTTATGTTTAATATGCTTATTTAGTATGTTGAAGATCACTAATTAGATTATTATGGTGTAATATAATGAAAGGATAAGTGTTTAGTAATTTTTTTTTTACTAAAATATTCTATTAAATCCCTATGGGGTTGTTACATTGTGGCATAAGAGCTGTGGCTTAAACTCTAGGACTTAATGAGTCTACTAGCATTTTCGTATTCTTTTGATATCAGAAAGAAGAATGGTGTGAACAAGAGAATTTGGTGAGTGTCCTTCAAATATCAATGATAATAAAACTCCATTTTATCCTATCCAATTTACCGCTGAACAAGAAACAAAGTTAAATTAGATTCTTATAGCCATTATTGAGACTAGGGATAAAATCGTAGCCCTGGAATAGAAAATTTATGGACATGAGGAAGAATCCCATCAGGATAAGCTTGAAGAGCATCATGCCGAGCAATAAATTCCTCAAGAGTAGAGACATGAGGAAGTGCCTAAGATGTGAGAGCACATGTAACAATAGAATTGGCAAGGGATATGAAAAAGGTGAATCCACCAAAGTTTGACAAAACCATTATGGGAGATAGAGATGAAGCATGGTTGAATAAAATGGAGAGATATTGTGAGATTTGAAAATACTAAGAGGTCACCAAAGTAATTTACTAAAATAGTTATTTTGTTATAAATTAGAATCAATAATTGATTGATCTATCATTTTGATATATAAAATATAATTGACATTGTATTAGGAGATAATTACATTTATTTGATATTAAGGAGGTTAAATTATCCTAAAATAATAAAATAGAGCTAAGCCTAATCTTATTATCTTACATGTACTATGTCAAAGTTTGAAAAAGAGTTATCATTTTGTAAATGATTAATTAAGTGACTTGTTTAGGGGAAATACTCGGGGTTTGTAACATAGTGATCATGCAAGAATATTTAAACCAAGTTAATGTTTAATAAAATTGAAAAAAGTTTGAATGAGAGAGAAATTAGGGATTTATGGTATGATTAATGGAAGTTAACTATGGATTATTTGGGTTTAAATAAAAATTTGGGATTATGCATGGACTGTAAATTGGAGTAAACAATGGCATGAAAATAGTATGGCAAGGAGAATGAATAAGGATTCATGGAAGAGAAGAAGGGAAACAAAAGAAAAGAAGGAAAAGTATAGATCATAAAGGGATGGATTTATAAATCATTTGGTTTAGAATTTGGAAGAAAAGTAGAGGTTGGTAATGTTATTTACTATTCCATTATTAGATTTATTCTATGCATGGTTTGAAGTAAGAGGGTTTAAAAAATGAATTTCGTATACCAATTGGGTAATGGCCTTAGCCCTGTGGATGGATCAACCATCCATAGAGATAATCCATCATCCTATAAATCCTAAGAATTTGAACTAGACTTGTTGGTATGTTCAAACTATGGGGTTAAATAAAGTTGGTTTAGTTAATGACTCAAATCCCTAGCTCAAGAAAAAAATGTAACCTAGGGAAATAGTTTGATATTTAGATATAAATTATTATTTTTAATTATTTACATATTTAGTAGGGTAAACAAACTTCTGAGTATATAGACATAATAAATAAAGATAGAGTATACAAAATTACTATATGTTGAATATAGTTTAAACTATCGACTTGGGGATTATTTTGTAGGTAACGTGAAAGCACAAGTTTTGCATAAAACCAATAATTTATATAACTATGATCTGGGTAAGTATTTAATAGAGAACATTTATCTATATGAGTATGGGTATTATTAAATAAACCCTAGAGAACACTTAGTTTATTCTATAAAGGATTTTGATATATATGTTCAGTTATGAATCTATTAGGGTTATAATACTATTAATAACTATGATACAAAGACCAGTATATATATAGATATGTCAATAAAGAGTTTAAGACATTGGGACAATGATATATATATATATATATATATATATATATATATATATATATGATTACATCGAATATATATGATCAAATGAACAAAATTTAAAGACTATGTAAATACATATATAAACACACACACATAGAACAATTAAAAACATTAGGACTATGTAAAATGGAAATTAGAACATAGTTTATATAAAGGCATATATAATTGAGTCTTTAGAAGTATGTATATATATATATATATATATATATATATATATATATATATACACACACATTGAGATTATATCTATACCATATGAAACTATGAGTTAATTTATACAGATAACCATATGAATGGATTGTGCATAAAATACTGTTAGAGTATATACATACATCAATATACTATGTACATAGGTATGAAATAATATGAGTATTGATATAATTTAAGAGAATATGTGAATTAGCTATAAAACTATGAGTTTATATGTGTTTGAGCAAGAATATAAGGACTATGTGATTCTAGATAGGGTAGTTTTATATAGTAAATTTGACTTCTAATCTGTGAACTTATGAAGCCAAATAAGTCATTAGATGGAAATGATAATTGTGAGCATTTCAATTAAATAGAGAATATAAATCACTATGTTAATAATTATTTATTATTATCCACTATTCTTGGTAACTCATATCAATGTATAATGACTTAAAATTAGGGAAAAGTGGAGAAATGGGATTAGGAATGAAACTAAGCCAAATTGAAATTATATATTTTATGTTAAATAATTAAAATAGGGGATATGGTAATATTAAGAATATATTTATCTCTTGATCCTTTCTCATGAAATTTATTATCTATTAATCTTTAAAACTATAATGAAAAGTTCTATTAGTGGACCAGAATAGTAATTGTGTATTAAATTATATATATTATGGGGTATATAAAATGCATGATGCATAAATATATGAAACATACCTATAGGATAAATTAGGTTCTCATATATGTATATAACTTATATTTATAGAATGGGATGCATGCCTATAATTATAGAGGTGTCCAATAAATTAATTCATGGAAATTATGATATATAGGGAACTATAATTATATGCATAAAGGCCTCCCAAAATCATATTGAGTTTTATTGATAAAATATTGTGTGTTTATTAATGAGTATTTATATTTTGATTATATATGACTACTATATGTAAATGAGTAAAATGAAAAATATACTTGATATTGTTAGTTTTTAAAAAAATTAAAAAATTACTTGAAGTTTTAGGTAATGCAGTCTAAGTTTATATTTTACCCGATTAGTAATTAAACTTACTTGTTATGTTATTTTATTATTGTGTAAAAGAATATAGTAAATATGCATTCATACATTTGATGGAATAAATATATGTATTAAGTCTATTCATTCATTTAACATGTTTTAGACCTACTAGTATAAATAATCTGTATGTTATATGTGTTAATCAAATCTCACATTACCAGTACTAAGTAGTGAGACAGACTTCACTAGCTTACTTAGCACCACCAATTTTAGAAGAAGGTAATCTGATCAAGTGATGTGTATGAATTTGAATGATCCTAGAGATCAAATCTATTTGAAATATTTTGCAAAGTAATGTCTAGATAAACATTGTCATTTTATATGTATGATTTATATGCTTCTGTGATATCATGTTAGAACATATTTATTTATGGTACACATCATGTAGTAGAAATATTACAACACATGTACTAGCATGTCTCTTTGGATTCACGCACCATTACTATCTACCCATCTTTGAAGGAAGGATATTCCCTATTTGGGGGATTGTGCGGGGGATATATGGTCTATTTTTGGGGTGAAAAAGTGCTCAAATGATCCTCACTATAGTACTTACTTGGAGACTACACTTGAGATTATTAGAGATACATGAGTTAGTGTGAATCAAACTCTATGGAGCATTGTATCTATTATGGTAATTATATTAAGGCATCATACCTATTAGAAATATATTTTATTATTATACATTGATATCAATGATTGTATTATTGCACCATTTATGACTAGATTTTAATATCATTAATTTCCTTATACAATTATGATTGGTTATATAAGTTGCTAGTGATCAATAAATGTAGTTGTTACATGTTTATTTATGTTTAATATGCTTAGTTAGTATGTTGAAGATCATTAATTAGATTCTCATGGTGTAATCTAATGAATGAATAAGTGTTGAGTAAATATTTAATTTTTTTTACTATGCTATTCTAGTAAATCCATGTGGGAATGTTACACCTCATGTATCTACCCTTCCTACTTGGGTACCATGATGGACATAATGCCCCTTACCCCTAGGTTGTTACTCATATTTGATATTATACACATTTATTACATCTATCTTAACACCCTTATGTAATGCTAAACACAACATACATCTTAAACTACATACTTATGCTCAAATTAATTTACATTTCGAAGTTATGTTTGCACATTGTATTGAAATATCATGAAATTACCATATATGATCTTTATAACACATTATATATAAATATTTACTTTTGAGGATAGTTATTACATAGGTTTCATAACTATCCTCAAAATAAGGGGCATTCAAAGGGGTTTATCATAGAGATCAGGCTCTTACATTGCTATTCACAAATCATTTACAACACACAATATCAATTTTATAAATTAGACACATATTAGACACTAGAAAAAATAGAGACTCAGAAAGTAGTCCAGTCACCCAAATTTTAGACTAGACATACATTAGTGCTGAGATTGGGACACTAGCACCATAGAGTGCTACTTTCCACTATAGGGCACTATTGACCATCAACCATAACTTTAGGGTAGTTTATATTAGTCCAAATAGTAAACCAAGTATAATATATATTTGCATAAATAAAATCATAGGTTTTATAGTTATGTTCAAATTTTACTCAGATACACTCATTGTGACTCAAATTCATACCAATTTCTTAGATTAGGGACATCATGCACAACATGATCACTCCCACATTTAGTACAGATACATAGATATAATTATTATACACTCATTTCATAATCAATATATTTATATATTAGATTAGGGGCATGTGCACGTCACATAGTTTCCATATGCTTAGTTACACATAGGTTGATCAGATGGAATAGAAAACTTCATGTCATTATTTATGCTATATACACTTGATATCATATTACAAGTTGTCACCAGTTTTATGCCTTACTCCATCTATAGTGGCTGGTATTCTCAAGTGGCCCAGAACTGACATACATTGTTAGATATACTAGTTAGATACTTTTAACACTTTGCATAGTGTAGTTTTAGATGCTTATACTACATGTGGTGGGAAATGATGGAGTCATGGACTAATTGAGTTCTTAATCTACTCACATGAGAGGGTTAGACATACACAGTCTTATCTAAGATATTCATAGTTCATGATCCACCAAGCAAGGGTGGCCAATTATGGATTTAAAACCATATTGAGTTCTTGAGCCACCCACATATGAATATTAAGTAAGATATCAACTCAGTCTAATATTTTCAATGATTTGATCACTATGTACACTCTCACACATAATTTTTCACTAGGTTCATTCATTGGTTTGCATATCCAGTGAGGTGTATTCATCCTTTCTTCTTTCCTATCTCCTTACTCAATTACTTTATTCAACATAGTCTTTTTATTTTGATAATATCTTAAGTAATGATTGATTTTATCATGCTTCATTATAGGTCATTGCTTTGGATCATGTTTCACATATACATACCCAAATCCATATAATCAGACTCGGTTACACGAGCTTCACTTCCTAGGTAAGTCTAGGTACACTTTTTTTCCTTTATACTAGTTATTTAGTTTTGCTTCATTTATGTCATAAAGGGGAGAAAATTTAATCACCTAAAGGTGGTATTTGCATGCTAAGAGTGTTACTTGAGATAAATTATTCATAGATTATCCCTAAACCTATCCTAGAGCCTTTATCACACTTTTTAAATCATTGTCCAAACCAAAAACATCTTCTATCAAATCAAACATACTCCCAACGCAACATTCCCAAATCCTAACCCATTGTGCCTAGTAGCCTATTAGCTAGACACTAAAACCACATTAAGGACATTAGATCCACATGGTACCAATGTCCCTAACTTGTCTCTATTGTCCCTTACCTTTACTCTCTTGAATAGATATATTTTCAAATGTGTGCCACTCCTAAGGTCAACCTAAGTACATTTTATTATCCTAACAAACTATAGATCACTACATATACAAGATTATTATACTTCTATCCAATAGATGGAAAAAAGATGCAAAAAAATATTCAAATAAGAAATAAGTTGAGCAAAATCAAGGTTATTAATCCTTATTATACCTTACTCATGTATACTACCATCTACACCTGCCCTAAGCCTAGATTTTAAATATTTCCAATATCAAGCACACTCAAGGAATTTAAGACCACTATCATTCTATCATTCACTTGTAATTACACAAAACACTAGGTGGGAGAACTACATTGGGCTTGATCCCTTCTCATAATATTAGTATGTAGGCAACTCTCTTCACAATGGGGTGCTAAGGATGTCCAACCTATCTTACTAATGATCACACACTTTTAGATCATGCCATACTTGCAAGGAAGATCAGGGTTTACACACTAAATCATATATTCTAGGCATAATATAGAGTTCCATATTTCATACACACAGGAATATAACCCAAAAAAACAAGCGTAAGTGATCCCCAAAAATAGGAATAGTCCTATAAAGAGGACACTGGCACCATTTTCAAGACACTAGAGCAATATGGTGCTACTATCCAGGTGGGGAATTCCTATACCTTGAAAAATCATATCTAGGGACCTTATTGATGACACTCAGACCTATCTGAAACCCAGTTTTAGAACCTAGATCTTTTACGATAATCATTTTTTAGATAAGTCTCTAATTGCACATATTTATTACTATTTTTAGAAATTCAAATTTAGTCAAAATTTATAACAAATTAATGGTTATTGCATATTATTTCATTGATTTAGTCAAGTCATCCCTTTAATTTAACTTAAGATTTACATTAATAAGGCCATAAAATTTTAAATTAAAACCCCATATCTAGTTGTGATAATTTCCATTTTCCTTTACCATTTTCCCAATTATGTTTTCTTCCCATTTATAAAAGAACTACATCATCCTAAGGTTCACACAAACTATGTAGTCAATGCTTGGATGCATGGGGCATCTCGAGTCAACTCTGCTAGTACTATTGATTGAGACTATTTACAAATTTCATTGACCATTATTTTCCACCTTATCACATGCTCTTACCATTTTGTGATCAACCTAACCCATGATCTTGCCATTTTACAAACAATCTAAGTCACACTCTCACCATTTTATGAGTCATTTATATGGGTATTTATGCATTTGAAATTAATGCACTAATTTACCCTAGACCTCTCACACCCTTGAAATTTTGTGAGACCATTCCTATTTACATCTACAAGTTGATTGTTTTTCCTTGTCATCGATTTTCCTTTATCCAACATCTTGGGAGAACTATATTTGGTCTAAAGTCCATGTTGGAACTCATGTCCATAGGACTATGTAGGCAATGTTTAATTTCTTGGTGAATTTAAATACAACTTGGCCACCACTTCTTTATTATTTTATTCCCCCTAACCATTTTAGTGCTGTTGTTCCCTATGGCCTATGGGCAACACATTTTGCCGATCCTACCTTTTCCATTATTACTTATAGTCTATGTGAAACCTTTGTCATTGTACCTACATCATTGCTCCTTATAAATTAGGGGAAAAATTTGTGCCAAATATAACACTTATGTTACACATGCATAAATAGCTATATTAATTGTTTATTCTATTTTGCCTTAGATTAGTTGTTTATCTTATTTCTACCTTAGATTAATCTTCATTGAATTGTATCTTCAAATTCATTCATATGATTTTGCATATGCCTTCATTTCATTTGACTTAACTTAGGGTGTTTATTTCTCTTGTTTAAACTCATTCATTTATTGATGATGCTTTAGATTTTTTTGTTTATTACATTTGCCTTAGTTTAATTATTAACTTCACTTAATTTTTTCATTAGTTGTTGACTAACATTTTTTATTTCATTAGTGTTTTAGGTCTTTTCTTAAGTTATTTGTTTTGTCTTTGTTTATTTTAGTGATAGGACCTAGGTTCCAAAAATCTTTGACACCACTTGTTAGAATTAAGAGCACACTTGATTACCTTTGTATAAGCAACTAAATGTGGAATTTAACCAGAAGTAACAAGTAACTAGAAATTAAAAATAACACAGAATATGAGAGGCAACACACAATTGTATTCAACTCATTCCAGAAGGAAATTATAATAAAGAGATCACACTCTTTCATCCACTTCATGGGCATACCCATAATCTTCCCTCAAGAGTTATCTTCTCTCAATACAGGTCACAACAAACAACTCAAACACAGAGCTGTTGTTCACCTCAACCAGTCAGTATCAATACTGCCAGTACAACTGAGTATGCAACGTACTCCAAGTAGATCTCACCTGATCTTGCTCTTTGATGTGTTGCTATCACCTTTGATCTTGATACCCCATAGATCTCCTTTAACCTCACACACACACACACCTGTAGATCAGCCGACCTTACTTACCCATGTAGATCTTCTCCCTAATCTTGCAACAACCTGCAGATCAACCTGATCTTACATACCTGGAAGAACCCTTGTGATTCCTCCATCGAAAGAACTCTTCTAGTTCTACACTTTATAATACAGCCCCATGAGTCTATTATATAGATCCCATGCCAAATAATAATTAGAAACACAACTCAAGACTAAAATTAGTCTTTAACATGCAAACAACCAGTTTATTAACTAAATGTTCATCAACTAGCAGTTTTGGAACCACACAGGTGATCGATGTCAGTCCCTATCTGTCTAGAGATGACTGACATTAGCCAATCCCTAACTAATGTTGGTAGCTTCCTATCCACCCCTGACTGACATCGGTTTACCTGATCAATGCCGGTGACTATGACACTCATCAACCCTCCATGTTTGCATCCAGGTGAAGCTTTTAGCTCCACAACCTAACAATCTCCCACTTGGAGATAAATAGTTGCACTTGTACCTGTACCTATACATCTTTTGTAATCTATTTCCTGGCTTATATCCCTCTTCAAGATCAATCCTAAAGACCAACCACCACACACCCTATGGTGCTACACCTGTGTCTAAATTTCTCCATTCTCAGCTTACCTTCTTCTGCAATTGCTATACTCCCACTCAGTTAGAAACCCCTGAGAGTGACCTATAATAAAAAAACACTTAACACACTCTGTGACCAAGGTGTTAGTGAACCTCACTTTGAGAACCTCCAACCTCGATCTGATACCAATTGATAGGACCTAAGAAGCACAATGCTCTGACACCACTTGTCAAAATTAAGATCACACTTGATTACCTTTGTATAAGCAACTAAATGCAAAATTTAACCAGAAGTAACAAGTAACTAGAAATCAAAAATAACATAGAATATGAGAGGCAACACACAATTATATTCAACTCATTCCAGAAGGAAATTACAATAAAGAGATCACACTCTTTCATCCACTTCGTGGGCATACCAGTAATCTTCCCTCAAGAGTTATCTTCTCTCAATATAGGTCACAACAAATAACTCAAACACAGAGCTATTGTTCACCTCTACCAGTCAGTATCAATACTACCAGTACAACTGAGTATGTAATGTACTCCAAGTAGATCTCACCTGATCTTGCTCCTTGATGTGTTGCTGTCACCTTTGATCTTACTACTCCACAGATCTCCTTTGACCTTACACACACATAGCTATAGATCAACTGACCTTACTTATCCATGTAGATCTTCTCCCTAATCTTGCAACAACCTACAGATCAACTTGATCTTACATACTTGGAAGAACCCTTGTGATTCCACCAATGGAAGAAATATTCTAGTTCTACACTTTACAATACAGCCCCATGAGTCTATTATATATATCCCATGCCAAACAATAATTAGAAATGCAACTTAAGACTAAAATTAGTCTTTAACATGCAAACAACTGGTTCGTTAACTAACTATTTGTCAACTAGCAGTTTTGAAACTGCACAGGTGACCGACATCAGTCCCTATCTATCTAGAGATGACTGATGTTGGCCGATCCCTGACTGATGTCGACAGCTTCCTCTCCACCCCTGACCTATGTCAATTTTCCTAACTGATGCCGGTGACTGTGACACTCAGCAACCCTCCATGTTTGCATCTGGGTGAAGCTTTTAGCTCCACAACCTAACATTTAGTTGGTTGTTGAATGACTTCTTTCCTTGTGCCTCTTTTCATCAATTTACATAGGATTATTACATTTTATTTTTACTTGAGTCTTAGTTAACCATATATTGTACTTGAGTTGTGAATATTTGTATTCATTCTTATACTTAATTTATTACATTATATTCACACTTGTTATTTCTTAATTAAAGAACACTATATTAATCAATTAATATATGGTACAATGCTAATCATACATAGAAAGAGGGTGGAAAAGTCACACCCCATGAGCATAATCACACTGAGGGCAAAGGCACCTTGAGACTAGTCTAAAAAGTGGTCAAAAAATGACCACACCCACAAAAAACATCACATCAATAGTTTGATAGAAAATTAGAGAGAACAAGGAACAAATATTAATAAAGAGAATAATTAAACAACCATAAAAAACATAGACATCTAGGGAGGTGGTGGAGATGGTAGGTCTTGAGGCTTACCACCCCATCCTCTTAGGGTAGGAGGATCCTCATCCAAAGGTAAGGGATCCTAACTAGTGTTTTGATGATCCTCTAATGTCTAATATTGATTTTTTCAAGTGAGATTACTAGATCCAAGTGTGTAAAATTGCCTTAGGGGGAGGACCCTAGCCTCTAATGTCACCATATTGAGATAGGGGAGGATATCCCTAGCCCCTACCATCACCTCTAGATCTGGATGAGCCACTAAAACTACCATAATGAGGAGAATAATAATGAGGTGGTGAATGATGAGGATAATGAATCTTATGTCTAATTTTAGATTTCTATTATTGTGGCCCTTGCCCTCATCCTCAGAGAGGCATATGATGTCATGGGGGATCAATAGGTTTAGGTTGATCACATACGGTGCATTTCCACAGTGGTTGAGCAAATGTTGTAGGTGGTTGATTTCTAAGAGGACATTATCTATTTGAATTTGAATATGAAGAGTAACATTAGATATATTAGTAATTTTATTAGTAATAGAAAAAATATGCTCCATTTCTTCATGATTAAAGAAAGCATAATTTATAGCTTTCTAAATTTAAAATAATATATCAGCTCAAAAGATATACCAAAATTTTGTATTTTATAGGCATCATAGCTAAGTCTCCCAAGAGATTAATATTCCACATAAATAATTTAGGTTAAAAGGGATGGAAAATGGAATGAATCTAGTGCCACACAAATTATGCATGATAAAAAACCAAAAAAGGTGTTTACCAGTCTTTAATTACTATAAATGTAGGCAAATGGGGTTAGGCATGCCCAAATGCTTGAGCCAATCATAATAGGTAGGCCCTAATAAAAGATACACCATAATAAATGAGATTTTTTAAGATTGATATTAGTAGACCACATAGTGCTAAAGCATTGGGCTCAAACCCCATGTCTAAAATGGAGATTCTATCTGAGGTTGAGAATTTCATATAAAATATGCTAAGGGTATAATAAATGATACCCTAGCTATGGAGAGTACCAAGTAAAGGGGGTGGCCATAGTCAAGTGCCAATCCTTCCACCAAGGAATAAGAGAGTTAGCTCATATTTTATGCAAATACTCATCAGGTATGGAACCTTGAATTTTTACAATAGCCTCTGCATCTAAATTATTTAAAATAAACTTATTATAAAGTTATTTCCAAGTGAGTCAGATCCTATTTTCCTTGTAAAATAAATCACTAATAACCTTCACACCTTTTTTGAAGAGCCTTAACCCTTTAACCTAAGGGACTAAAGCATATGGAACATTATGAACATTTAAGCAAGGTAATTGCCAAAAGGATCAGGAGTTAATAGAGAGGCCATTCCTGAAACCCTTGCCTACCTAGTTAAGGTGAAACTTAAGCTTTTCCAAATATTTTCATAGACTTTTAATTAAAAAGGTACCCTTTATTTTAATAGGCACTGGGGTTATGATTAGAGAGTGAAGTCTCGAGACTTGTCAAGCCTTTCTACCACATGGGAGTCCCATAGAGATCAAATGACATAGAATAATCTTCCAAGATTCATCCCCAATAATACCTCTAATAATAAATTTGATACCAAGGGCAAGGAATTTAATTTTAATATATAGGATACCTGATCCCCCAACTTACTTGGGTTGGAAGTATATGTTCCAAACAACTCTATGGAAACCCTTATGACCCTCAAAGTTAGCCCATATAAAATCTCTTAGAAGTTTTAATAATTTTATTTAAGTTGGATTAGAAGGGACCTAAGAAGAGGAATAATACACATGAGTAGCTTCCAAGGCATTAGAGCAAATTTAAAATTTGCTCGTAAGAGACATAGGCTTGGTGATCCAAAAGGAGATTTTTTTTCAATGCTACACCCCTAACCTATCACATGTATTAGGATAGGAATAGCTGACTTGTGGATTAATTATCCCTCTTTGATGCTATATCACATTTATCTATTTATTCATTTGGTTATTAGGTTGTCCTATGGAATAACCATGGCCTAGATAGACTATATATAGGAGGTAGTGGGTCATTATTTATCATCATATTGTGAATTCTGCTCTTATTGAAACTTGTGGAAGTTAACCCCTTGAAGTGGCTTATCTATCATAATATATTTTGATATATTTCATTCATATTTGGATCTATTTATGCTATTTTAATTTATTGTTGAAGTAATTTCATTACAAGTGATATCAGAGCTGTGATTTGGGCAATCTTGTGGGTGAAACCCTAATTTTTTTAATTTGGCTATATATAGAAAAATGTTGCTAATTTATCTACAATTTTTTTAATGGAGGTGATAAATCATTAAATTAGTTTTTCATTAAAATTTTAGCTTATTTGGATCTATTTTACAAAAGTTATCTCCATTTTAGGGTTTTTTTATAAAATTGCTCTATAGTGCACAATTCAAAGAATTTTTCTAATTTATTTACATTTTTAGAAATCTTAGAAAAATTTGGATAGGGTATGTTCTTTATATGTTTTGATTTTAGGCTGACATAAGTCCAATATCACTTGGTCAAAGTTGGGTCAAAAGTGCCAATTAGGGTCAACATCGTAAAGCCCTTTTATGGTAGGTCCACAAACTCAGGGCTGAGGAAAGGGTGATAAAAATTTAGGTAAAACTCCTAACAAGGAAGAGATGGATTCAGAAAGGGGATGCACTAGATCCTTTATACTAGGGTTCTCTGACATAGATCATAAAGTGAGCCAGCTTGACTATAGTGTACAAGGCATTCAAAGTGAGGTGCAAGGCATACAATCTAATATGAAATCCATACAAGATAGTTTGGTAGATATCATGATGGATTTGAAACAAATTAGTCAAATCATCTAGCTATCACTATTTCACAACCCCACTAGGGTGGTTCTCCCAACCAGTCTACTTCAACTCCAACTACATTGCCACAGAGGACCCTGTTACCAAAGGTGGATATGCACAAATTTGATGGAAAAGATCCACTCAATTGGATCAAACAAATGGAGAATTTTTTTGATCTACATCAGATCTCAGGTGGATAAAAGGTTACCATGTCATCCTTATATCTTGAACCTGATCAATTCATTTGGTATTGATGGTTGCGTGCTCAAAAGAAAAAAATGACTCTTAGTGTCACCTGGTTAGTTATAACAAATGAGCTAAAATTACACTATGGTAATAGTGTGACAAAGAATTAATTCAGCCAACTAGCAAAATTTTGATAGATTGGCTCCATCAAGGATTATATTCATCATTTTTAGAACCTATCCTTATGTGTGGAGACAATATTTGACGAGAACTTGAATGACCTATTTTTGGGTAGAATCAAGGACCACATTCAATATGAGGTACACATGTTTAATTCACTTAAGATTTATAATTCTATTATCATGACATGTAGAGCTAAGGAAAAATTCATAGCCAACAAGAAGCAACCATTCACTCACTTCAAATATCATAGCATATCGACACCAACATTTCCTCCACCTACCAGATTGACCCCTCAACAAATTGAAGAGAAGATTGCAAAAGGATTATGTTTCGATTGTGATATCAAGTGGAGAAAAGGACATAGATGTGCTAAGAATAAGTTATTCTACATTGAGGGATCCAATGAAGATGAAAAAGAAGATGATGCCTCCAATGATGATGAGGAAGAGATAGAGGAGGTACCTAAAGATTCCCAACCTATAATCTCTTGTCATGCACTTGCAGGTATTATCACTCCATAAACTATTAAGGTGGTGGGTTTTCACAAGAAATAGAAGGTGATAATGTTGATTGATTTTTGGAGCACACATAATTTCATCAACCATAAGTTGGCCACTTGATTAAAATGTTTCATCTACCCAGTAATAGAATTTTAGGTCATGATTGCAGATGGTGGTGTAATTAATTATTTAAGTAAATGCCATAGTATTAAGTTTGTTATGGGTGAGTACAATCTTGATTCTCCTATGTTTGCTATTCCCATGGGTAGCACATATATTGTTTTGGGAGTCCAATGGCTCACAACCTTGGGTACCATTGAGATGAACTTCTAGGAACTATTCATGTGCTTTCATTCTAAAGGTAGGAAAATTGAATTACGTGGATTAAATGTAAAATATTCACAATTGATTAGTTCACATCAGATGACCAAGATGCTAAAAAATGGGGAAGAGGGAATTATTGAATGATTATGTTCCATAGAATTTCAACCCACACAAACATCTACACATCCTGATCTATAGATGATTCTTGATAACCACCCATCTATTTTTAGGGCCATGCCAAAAGGAATACCACCAAAAAGAGAGCATGATCATGCCATTAAACTAATTCTAGGGAGTCAACCACCAAATATCAGACTATATAAATAACCATATGCATAGAAGAGTGAAATTGAAAAGATGGTCCATGAGATGTTGGAGGTAGGGATCATCAAGCACAACCAAAGTTTATATTCATCACATGGTGCAGAAGAAGGATGACACATGGAGGATGTGCCCAAATTATAAGGAACTTAGCAAGTACACCATCAAATATAAGTTTTCTATTCCAATAATTGATGATTTAATTGATGAGTTGCATGGTGCTAATTATTTCACAAAATTGGATCTTCACTCAGGGTACCATCAAATTAGAATCAAGGATGAAGATGTTCATAAAACTACTTTTAGAATGCATGAGGGCCATTATGATGTTTTGGTAATGCCCTTTGGTCTTACAAATGTACCATCTACTTTTCAGAGCTTGATGAACACTATTTTTAGGCCTTTTTAAAGAAACTTTGTACTAGTTTTCTTTGATGACATATTGATTTATAGTCAGACATGGGAAACACATCTACAATATGTGAAACATGTGTTGATAGTTTTGGAGAAGCATCAAATTTATATGAAGCCATCCAAATGTGATTTTAGATTATAGGAGGTAGAGTACCTAGGTCACATTGTTTCCCATGAAGGTGTCAAAGTTGATCCCTAGAAGATCAAAGCTATGATGGACTGGCCCATGCTAAAAACTCTCAAAAACCTCTGAGGGTTCTTAGGACTAACAGGTTACTACCGAAGATTTGTGAAAGTTTATGGAAGCATAGTAACTCCACTCACTACATTAATAAAGAAGGATGCCTTCCATTAAAATGATGTCACCACCAAAGCAGAGAAACTAAAAGTAGCTATGTGTACCACTCTAGTTTTGGCTACTCCAAACTTCTCAAAGACATTCACTGTTGAATGTGATGCTTTTAGATCTGGGTTGGGAGTAGTACTAATGCAAGAAGGAAGACCCATTGCATTTGAGATTCATCAATTAGAAGCTAAGAATCTACAAAAACCTATCTATGAGAAAGAAATGATGGCTATTCTTCATGTAGTTAAATAATGGATGCCCTATCCGATGGGTAGACACTTTAAGGTGAAAACAGATCATGATAGTCTCAAATACTTTTTGGAGTAAACATTATCATCTGAGGAAAAATAAAAGTGGGTAACCAAAATTTTGGGTTATGATTTTGAAATCATCTACAAGAAGGGTAAAGAAAATGTAGTAGCAGATGCACTATCTAGACAGGATACATCCATAAAAGCATTAATTTGTGCAATGTCCATGTTGTAAGAAGATTGGGTGGAAAAAGCCAGGTTAGAATGGGAGCAAGACAAGGATACACAAGTTTTGGTTTAGAATCTCTAGCAAGGTACTTTAGCCTCTAACAAATCCGAATGGAAAGGTAATGTCGTATGGTATAAGGGTAGGTTATACTTGTGCAAAGATTCAAAGCTTAAGCATAAGATTCTTATGGAGTTGCATGCATCTCCAATTGGGGGACACTCAAGGTTATTGAAAACTTATCACATAATTAAGAAAGAATTATTTTGGGAAGGACTCAAGGGATATGTACAAAAGTTTGTGGCAGGATGCTTGATATGCCAATAGAATAAAGGTGAGATAGTTAAGACCCTAGGTCTGTTACAATCATTAGAAATTCCTAGTCAAAGGTGGGAGGAGGTTTCCATGGATTTCATCATATGGTTGCCTTGTTCTGAAGGCAATAATGTTATCTTAGTCATTATGGATAGGCTTACAAAATATACCCATTTTTGTGCTCTCTCACACCCATTTTTAGCAAATATAATAGCAACTATTTTGATGGAGGTAGTTCTAAAATTACATGGAACCCCAAAAATAATTGTAAGTGATCATGATCCTATTTTCACTAGTAATTTTTGGACTAAACTATTTTCCTATTTGGGTACTTAGCTAGAAAATAGCTCATCTTACCACCCCCAATCTGATGGATAAATAAAAGTGGTTAACAAATGTTTAGAGGGGTATCTCCATTATTTTGTATCTGATAAATATGAATGTTAGGTTAAATGGATACCACTAGTATAATGGTGGTATAACACATATTTACATACCTCTTCTAAAATGTCTCCATTTCTATCACTATATGGTTACCATCCACCTTCCATCAATTCTTCATTAAAGGTGTAAACCAAGGTTCGAGATGTGGAGGAGCACATTCAACATCAACAAGAGGTTTTGTCTAGTTTGAGAGAGAATTTGGCCTTGGCACAAAACAAGATGAAGTAAAAAGTAGATCAACACTGTAGTGAGTGAAAATTTGAGGTGGGTGACTGGGTATTTATATGTTTGTAGCTTTACAAGCAAATATTCTTAAAGTAATATAAAAAGGACAACAAACTTGCTCCTAAGTATTATGGCCCTTATTAGGTTTTGTAGAAAATTAGAAGTGTGGATTATAAGCTCGACTTACCTCATTCATCTCACATACAACTATTATTTCATGTTTCTTGTTTGAAGAAGGTCATTGGACAAAAAGTTTCAGCCCAGACAGAGCTCCTAGAAATATATGAAGAAGGATGAGTAACTAGAGAAGATCCTTCAAACACGTACTAAGAGGTTGAGAACTAGAGAGATTAGGGAATATCTAATCAAGTGGAAGAACCTGAGTAGTGAAGATGCAACTTGGGAAGGTGAAGATTTTTTTCAACAACATCCAGAGTTGTTCAACATTGAGGACAACATTGGTTTGAAGGGGAAGGGCATGCTACGCCCCTAACCTATCGCATGTATTAGAACAGGAATAACCAAATTGTGTCTTACTTATCCCTCTTTGATGTTATATCACATTTCTTTATGCATTCATTTGGTTATTAGGTTAGCCTATGGAGTAACCATGGCCTAGATAGACTATATATAAGAGGTAGTGGGTAATTATTTATCATCATATTATGAATTCCGCTCTTATTGAAACTTGTGGAGGTTACCCCCTCAAAGTGGCTTGTCTATTATCATATATTCTAATATATTTCAATCATATTTAGATCTATTTATACTGTTCTACTTTATTTTTAAAGTAATTTCATTACAAGTGGTATCAGAGCTATGATTTGGGCAATCTTGTGGGCGAAACCCTAATTTTTTAAATTTGGCTATATCTAAAAAATGGTTGAAATTTTATCTACAATTTTTTTACTAGAGGTGAGAAATCATTAAATGAAGATTTCATTAAAATTTCAGCTCATTTAGATCTATTTTACAAAATTTATCACCATTTTAGGGTTTTTCATAAAATTGCTCGTAAGAGATAGAGGCTTGGTGATCCAAAAAGAGATTTTTTCAACTCTTTGCACCACATAAGACTATAGTTAAAAGGGAGAGGACCAAAAAGAAAAAACGATGCTAAGAAAATTAAACTGTACCCTTGAAAGAAGCCAATTCCATTTATATCCCTCCATCTAAGGAGGTTTGGGGCCCAAAGATTGATGGTAACACTAAGTCTTCCTCCATTGGATGGATGAACCTGAAGACAAACAAAAAATATGGAGACATTCCATGGCATTCTTGATGGACTCTTCTTCCTCTTAAAGAGTGAGAAAATAATCATCCATGAAGTGGACATTAAAAGGTGTCTATTATATTGAGGGAGGGAGATACTTTTCACTAAGCTGTTGGTAGCTGTTAGCCAATTTTTGGCCTACATAGCAAACTTGCCTAAATACAATATAGTGTCCTAAAAATCAAGTATAGATCAAGGCTTGAACAAAGTTATAGATGGAACAAGTGGTCCAAGGGTTTTACATTGATCACAAAGATTTTGAAACACTTTAAGCTTTCTTAAAGTGTATTATGATTAATCTATAGGGCAAATAGAAGGATCTAAATAGGTCTTCATGGTGATTCCAAAAACTTAGGGTTATGAAAAATCCTATATGAACCTTAAAAAAATCATTTAGAGCTTCAAATGTCCAAGAAAAAGTCCCTAACATAAGCCTAAGTGAACTAGATCATCATTAATATGTCACGTAGGAAAAAATGAACCAATTTACTTGCATATTTTTTATCTTCACTCAGAAAGCCTCACATAACCAAAAGAGCAGATGCAATCAATTTCCTCAGTTTTAAGAACATTCTCTATAAATTTAATGTCCACACGAGATTTCTATCTCAAGATCTAAGCCTTCAAAGTTGGTCAAATAATGGGAGACATTCACACAAGTGTCAAATTCAAGCCTTGGTGAATAACCATTTAGGTTCAAATTATTAATGATGGCCCCATAGACATCATGCAAAACACACAGGCCAACTCACTTAAATTTTTTTAAAACACACTTAGAAATCTCTTGGGACTAATAGATCAAGTGGGCACAATCCTTTTAGTATCAAGAATATATCCTACAAATTTAGTTCCTCCATGACCTTTTTGCTTCCAGATCTAAGCCTTCAAAGTTGGTTGAATAATGGGAGATGTTTGTGTAGATGTTAACTTTAATCCATAGAAAAAATACATTATGGTTTAAATTCAATAATCATGTGAATGTCAAATGATAGGAGCACAAACATCAAATTTGAGTTCATGAAGTAACCATTGGATTTCAAATAGTGGGTCCTAGATAGATCTAATGGCACATGTTTGATTATACATTCAGATCTAACGGTGAGTGGAGGTCAAAGGGGTTAGCAAATCTCAAAATCAAATATGTGCATAACAAGTGTCAAAAATACATTCAACTATTGGAATATCAATGATCAACATTTATTTAGACAAGCATGATCTAAAAAAAATGAAATGGGTTAACATGTCAATGATCCATGTTAGATTCCAATAGCCAATGAATAAAGGGCAAGACCAGGACATTTTTGATGAAAGTCAATGGGGCATTCTTTAACCTAGGGAAAAGTAAATATAAAGGGACTTGAGCTAGAGCATGATCTAGGTTGAACTAGTGTGACCAATAATTGCCAATAGAGATCCATATAGGTAAAATAGGTCTTTTGGACCTAATATAGAGATTAAAGATAGAGTAACAGTTATGAAATGAGGCTAAGTAGTTTACAGGTTTCCATAGATATTTTGACTATATGAAAACCAATAATTGTATTGGTTTTCACTTATAAATAGATCTATGTTCAATATTAGAGAAAATATAGACCATGGAGAGGTGTCTCACCTATCATTAGGGTCATATTTTAAATAAGTAGGTACCAATGGCCACCCAAAGTAGATGTGGCTTAATTCTATAAATTTCAAGACATGATCCTCATCATCAAATCAGATAGATAATGACATGGATTTCTAAGAAAGACATCTGGTGAATGGATAAAGATAATGAGCATTCAATTATTTTATAGATTTGGTTCCTTATTGATAAGATCATGAGTTATCATCCTTGAACTTGTGCCAATACACCACAATTCCCTCTCTCTTTTCTTTTTTCTATATATGTTCCAACTTTTACCACATGTAAAACTCTCTAAAAGTTTTAGAAAAAAATATCTATTTTTTTTATAGAGAAATAGACTTTTATGCTTTGGCTTGATCAAGCTATGCAAAAATTTATACTGTAACACCTTTTGATTCAATAAAGACTAAATTTCATCATTTTTCAAGCTAGATCAAAGTGTATCATATGAATTAATGTACTATAGTTAAGTGAATGCATGTTCCTTGTCTATTTTTGAGTTTTCTTACCTTCATGAAATGCTTTGTAGCTCTTATAGGTCATTATAAGTGTAATTTATATTTTTTTGTTTAGATTGAAAGTGGATAGCTACCCTCTCACGCTAGTTTGATAACTTATCAATGCCTTATTATGAAATTCTTGTGGGACTGATCTTATTTGGTCTTGAATATATCTCATAGTGTGTCTTATACAAACTATAAATGTTCTAATTATTGGTGCATCACCTCTTTTTATATGCTTTCATGTATTATTTTATTTTCTATCTTTTTTCCAAGCAAGTGTTAGATTAGGTCTAGTTTAAGTGATAAATATAGAAGGAAGCTGACATTCTTCAAAAGTCTGATCCATTATTAGGATACCCACATCCTAGGATCAGTCCCATGTTGGAATATATTTGAGTAAGAGGACCTGAACAATCCCCTTCTCAGATATGGTAAAAATATAGAACACCAATAGTTTTGGCATGCCTAATGGGACTTAGTTTCCTTGGCATAATTGAACTTTGAAGATTGAGAAGAAGAAATTACAAAAAGGAGACATCTACCATCATTTAAAGTTGAATATCCTTCAAATTGCAGAGTTCATAGCATCTTTCAGAAACAAATTTCATGCCAAAGGTTACAACAAGGTCATCAAGGAAATGTATTTATTTTCAATTCATTGAGCTACCTTATACTTCTTACAAAAAAGAAAGATTTAATAAGACTAGTTCCTATCCTCAAAAGAAAATTTCACCTCCTGGTTATCCTATTGTTTTAGTCCAAGATATTATCCCCATAAGCCAAATCCATTTTACCCAAATGGTTATTAGGAATCAAGTGTTTATTCTGTTTAATAGGGGTAGTCCCTTGAATTTGGCCAAATATGATGACATCCCTATGTCTGCCTTAAAGAGTATCCCCTTTTTCTCAAGAGAATGGGATAAAACTACTATTATTAAGCATATCTAAGATGTTTCCAACCTATGTTATATTCATAATTTTATTCAAGATAATGTGTCTATTAGACTAATTACTGCCTCTTTCAAAAGAAAAGCATTACAATGGTATAGAAATCTTCCTTTGGTCTCCATTGTTACTTGGGATGAGTTAGGTGTAGTCTTAGTCAGATAGTTTGAAGACAAATCTGATCATCTATCTTTGGTTGAATAATTTAATACCATACAAAGGTACCCCCATGAGTTCATGTCTAATTTTAACTTTAGATTCTAAAAGATATGGACTAGAATACCTGTATTGGTTAGACCATCCCTAGAGTATGCATTTTTATACTATCTAAAGGCCCTTAATTTTGATATTAGTGTCATGATACTGTCGATGGGTGGTAATACTTTTCCAAATACCTATGAACTTGCAATAAGAATATAAAATAGCTTGACACAAGTTGGTAAGCTTTCTCCAAGACCTCTAATGCCAATATTCCCACAATTACAACCTATTCCTTCCCCTCAAGTTCCTCAAATCCCATCTATAGATCCTATTCCATCTCTAAAAGCCCAAGTTGTAGCCCCTTCTAATCAATCTAGTGAGATTGGAGATCTAAAAAGTATGATAAAAGATTTTAGAAATGAAATTATTCAACTCAAGAGACAACAATACCAAGGTAGGCCTTATTAGTAGTAAAAATAGAATACTTATTAGTCCTTCAATAATCAAAGACCTCCTTATCAAGGTTTCAAATATAATAGACAACCTTACCAAAATCAAGGAGCCATAACCCAAACTAAGCCATACGTAGCCCTTGATCTTAATGTACCTTCTAGTTTAAAATCTATTATTCCTCAAAATAACTTGATGCAAGATTCAAGTTGGCATCCATTCAACCCAAATACTTTGAAATTTTTGAATACTGAAAATGCAAGAAATATTTGAATTTCTTCTAATCTAGAAATGAGAGCAAAAGTCTCTTCAAAATCTACACCTTCTACTTGAGTATACCCCTTACATACCAACCTTGCTTTGTTTTGAGTGACTTAGTTATTTTCATTCAATTTGTTTCAAAAAACCCACTTAGTGTCAATCACATTCTGATCCATTGGTTTGGGCACAAGTTCCTAAGTCTCATTCTTCTCAATTTAATCTAACTCTTCTTCTATTGCTTTTACCCAATGTTTATCATTACTAGCTTTAGAAAAATTCTTAGGCTCTACCTTGGATAACAAAGATAAATTTACATGCTTAAGTATACTTATAATTCTTTTTTTGGTTTGCACCCTAGCATCAATATTGCCAATGATCTGACTTTCAACATGATTCTTCTAAATAAAGTGAGATAGTGCTTTGGTGTCCTACCTTTTAGATTCACTCAATTTTTATACATTTTCTTCCTCCCCTTCTTCTACATGATTGAGTATTTATAAAGGATCTTATAAAGGTTATTTTGCCTTTTGATTCATGATCTCATCTATTCTAAAACTAGCACTTTCTATGATAGTTTGTTGCCTTTTGTTATAACATCTATAGGATTTGCTTTTGATGGAGTAGCCAAGAAAAATTCCTTCATCAGCTCTTGAGTCAAATTTGCCTAAGTTTTCTTCATTCCTGTTGATAAAACATTTACTTCCAAAAACTTTTAAATGTTTAACCAAATTTGGACTTCCTTTCCATAATTCATAAGGAGTTTGTCATTATTAACTCTAATTTGCCCTTATTCAAGATATATATTTCTGTATTGATTGCTTCTCTCTAGAATCTATCTGATAGCTTAGATTCATTCAATATAGTTCTAGTCATCTCTTGAACGGTTTAATTTTTCCTTTCCACCACTCCATTTTGTTGTGGAGTCCTTGCAACTAAGTATTATCTCCTAATTCCATGATCTTCGCAAAACCCAATGAATTCATTTGAAATAAACTCACCTCCTCGATCTGACCTTAAGCATTTTATTTTCAACTCCTTTTCATTTTCTACGAATACCTTGAAAGCTTTAAACTTTATAAATGCTTCTAATTTTTCTTTTAGAAAGGCTACCCACGTCATTCTAGTATAATCATCAATGAGAAACATAAAGTAGCTCTCATCTTGCATGCTTTCAGTTCTGGTAGGACCATAAATATCAATTTGAATCAGCTCTAGTGGTTTGGTGGTCAAATATTCCTTCATTCTAAACCTTGCTCTGGTTTGCTTCCCATGTTAGCATTGGTTGCATAGAGTGCTTGAAGGTTTCATTATCTTGGGCATATCTTGCATATCCTATTTGTTTCTAATTTTCACAAGATTATCAAAATTTATGTGCCCTAACCTTCTATGCCATAGCCAACTCTCTTCAACATGAATCAGAAAACATTTCTCTCCTTTCATTTCTCCAATCATGTATAGGTTATTTGTGGTTCTATGAGCATCTAAAACTAATTCTCCTGTATCTGCCTTCCTTATTTCATATCCTTCAGTATAAAACTTAAGTGTGTGTCCTTGATCACACATTTGGCTTATAATCAAGAGATTATGTTTTAATCCTTCAACATATAAAACATTCTCCATTTTTATTTTACCATTATCAATACTCAACATACCTTTTCCAACAATTTTTGATGTAGCATTATCACCAAATTTCACCATACCTTCATTCAGTTTATTTAATGAGATAAACTTGCTTTTATCTCTGGTCATATGTCTTGAATATCCACTATCAATGTACCAGTGCTGCCTTTCATCTCATGCATGAAATGATATTTGAACAAGCATGGATTTTTCTTTATCTTGTTTAGCTTCCTCTAACTTCTTTTTCCAGATCTTCGTAGGTTCTTTTTTCTTTTCCTTTATATTTGAAGATTTTTTTTTGATCTTGTTTGGAGAATTTAAACCCACTTCTACAAAAATGTACTATATGTCCATAATTGTTTCAATTATAATAGATAATAACATCCTCATTATAGTATGATAGGGGAGTAAATGAATTATTATTTCTATTAAAGACTATGAATGCCTTTGCTTATATTCTTTGCTTCATTATCTCTTGCTCTCTTTTTGCAGTCTACAATCTTATGACTGAAGTGATTACAATAAAATCAATAACCATGAAAGGAAATTCCAAACATGGTCCCATTCATATAGTTGGGACCATATGGTCTCTTGATGGTGTTTTCTTCCTTCTTGATTTCATTCTTCATAGGTTCCTTGAGAATTTTTGCATATATTTTGGTTTTATTAGTACGTTCTTGTTCATCTCCATAGCCAAGACTTGACTTATTGAAAAATGATCTTTGATGGTCTAGGATCTCATCTAAAACCTCAGTGCTCTTTTCAAAGAAATGATCTTATTCTCATACTTCTTATATTCTTCTTATTTCATTTGTAGCTGACTTCTCAAATCTTCCTCAACTTTTTTAACTTTTTCAATTTGATTTTTTAGATCAACGATTACCTTGTTTTATTCGTCAAGGACTTGTGATGTCTTTGCTTTGAAGTCTCAATTCTCTTCTTCATATTTTCAGATCTGTAACTTTAGTTTCTAATTCTTCTTCTTAAATGCTTTCATTTCTTCCAATGTGCAAATAAGTTCTTCTTTAAGGTTCACTTCACCTTCTTCTTCTATGTCTTCATCTTCCTCCAAAATATCTTTGCTGGTGGTAGCATTTTCTTTTGTAGCCATGAATAGAATCTCTTCATTATCACTCTCAAAATCACTTTCTTTGTTTTCTTCAGATGACCTACTATACCTCTTAGAGTATAGGATTTTCTTTTGTTTCTCAAATCTTTGCTTGTCTTTGCTCGGCTTCAATCCCCTTTTGTACTTTGGTTTATTTCCCTCATCATTACTATTTCTTTTATTTGGAAAATTTGATGTAAAATGACCAATTTTACCATAATTAAAGTATTTAACTGGTAAGTTTCCATTATATTTTCTTGATCCTTTCTTTAGCTTCTAAATGAATAGAGCTTCATTTTCATCTTCTTCACTACTTGAATTTTTAGTTGATTCTAGTTCTTTGATCTTCTCTTTATTTGAGACCTCGAATGATGATTCTTTCTTCAACTATCTCTTATATTTGGTTCTCATTTTGTATGCCATAAGAATTCCATGGATCTCATCAATTTTCATCATGTCTAAATGCTTCATTTCTTCAATGGTAGAGACCTTCGCATCAAATCTCAAAGGTAGGGATCTCAAGAATTTTTGAATGATTACAAATTCTTCAATTTTCCCTCTGAGTCCTTGAATGACATTAACAATCTCATCAACATGAAGAAGATACCCATCAATGTTTTCATCATTCTTCATTTTTAAACTTTCAAACTACCTTTGATGGGTTTGGAGTTTTGCTTTTCTCACCTTTCTATCACCTTCATAAATAGTGTTGAGTTTATCCCAACTATATTTTGTAGATTCACAATGCATAACATTAATAAAATCATTTTATGAAAGCCCACATAAGATTACATTCATATGTTTTTCATTTTTCTCACTGGCCTTTTTTTTGGATGCATCCATTGGTACAATTTATGGCATTATGTATATTATTACCACTACTTTCTAAATATCAAAACCTAGGGCCATCAAGTAAGTCTTCATCCTTATGCTCCAAAATGTGTAATTAATTCCATCAAACAAAGGAGATTTATTAGTGGAGAAACCATCTATCACTTGAGATCTTGCCATATGTGCTTTTCAAGATCTACCTTCTAGCATTTGTGCTAACACTGAAGGAACTGGCTTTGATACCAATTGTTAAGCACAAGATTATATTGAGAGGGGGGTGAATTAGTATAAGATATATATTTTTTACTTTTGAATATTAATATTAAATCCAAAACCTCAAATTACTCTACAATTAATATATTCAAAGCAATCAAAGAATACAATGCAAAACCACACAATACAAATAGACACAGATTTGCATGGAAACCCTTTTGGGAGAAAACCATAGAGAAATTATCTTAATATAATTTTCAAATATTCATAGGCACCAACCTATAGGAGACATCAATACCAAATTACAATTTGTGGGCACCAACCCACAGGAGCACCAAACCCTTCCACCAAGCACCAACTCAACTTTAATTCATGAGCACTAACTCACAGGAGCACCAACCCCTTACAAAATTCTTCTTACCACTGTATATCTGTTGTTAACTCAATGAATGATGGAACCCTTCTTTTCTCTCTTTCTTCTCTCAATGATTTTTAATGCATTTTTAGCTCTTCTCCCACACTTCTCTTAGACTTGAATGATATAAAATATATTTCAAGTGCTTGTTTTTTTTTCATGCACTCATCTATCATTTTATAGCCATTGCTACCTTTTCCAAAGAGGGGCATCCATTCCAAGAGACACCTCTTCACCAAAATATGTGACCATTGACATTTATATCAACATTTCCATTGACAATTCCATTAACATTTCCATCAACATTTCCATTTACTTTTGGCAACAATTCCATTCACTTCTAGCAACACTTCTATTCACTTATGGTAACAATTCCATTCACTTTTGGCAACAATTTCATTCACTTTTGAACACTTCCATTTCATTCTAGAAACAGTTCCATTTGACATTTCCATTCATATCCATTACAATTCCTATAACATCAATGACAATTATTCCAATAGAATGTAGAGGTAGGGAATATTCCCTAAATGTCTCTAATTCGAGAACAACTAGTGGCTCAAAAGTTGTAACTAAAAGCTAGTGGAGCCTTATTCAATATAAAAAATCAAATGAAGAAATAAAATGTAAGAATTAACATATGGGATTTCCTTACTACTCCAGGGTGAAAATATTCTCATTCAAGATATTTTAGCTCTCAAAGTGTCTAAATAATTAGTTAGGAAATAAAGAGTTATCTTGGCCAATTTAGACCACCCTACATAGAAACTTAATCAGTAGGTACATAATATTAAAAAGGTGGACAAAACCAATGTAAAATCAAACATAACACCTCCCTTTTATCTCTCTCTTATTGTTTGTGACTACTTAGCCCATAATTGTATGGTAGATAGTGGAGCTAGTAACATTGTTATGCCCAAAAAAATTATAGACAAACTTGGTCTTGTCTATGAGACAAATACCAAAGGAGTATCAAAATTGGATGGGTCACCAAATAATATATTAGGCATAATAAAGGACCTAAATTTAAGATTACATTCTTGCCCCAATGTTATCATTAAGCAAGATGTAGTTCTAGTGGACTTACCTCCCTATTTTACCATGTGTCTGTCAAGGAACTTTACCTCAATGATTAGAGGATATTTGTCACATGATAAGACCTATTTAATGTTTAAGACTAGGTATGGTAATAAGGTAACAATAAATTTTGAACCTATTACAAGATTTTATTTGGAACCATATATGCCAAGTATGGTGAACACTAATCGTGTTATCTCAGACAAGGTACTAGAAAATAGTGAGGTGGAAACTGAATCACCTCTAAATGGGATTCAAAATATTTTATTTGATGAATGGACATATGATTTTCATGATCATAACCCATTAAATTTAATTAAACAAGGATGACTTGGTGTCTATTTCCTTCATGAAAATGATACACCAATTTTAGCTTTGATGAAGGATGATCAACTTAGTGATGGCCTGTGGTAACTATATTTTGATGGATCCAAAAAAAACATGGCACTAGGGATAGAATGATGTTAAATTATACAACTAATCAAAGGTATTTATCTTATCTCAAGTTTTATATTGGTTATTCTAATAATGTTGATGAATATGAAGCATTAGTGCATGGTTTGCAATGGGCAAGAAAGATGAAGGTTAGTACCTTACAATCCTTTGGTGATAGTGAACTGGTGTCGCCAAGTAAGAGGACTTAATGTATACAATAACCCACTACTTAGGTCATATACGCATAGAGTATGAGACTTAATTAAAAAAATTAAAGCTTTAAATATTTGTGCCGTATCAAGAAATAAGAACAAGTATATAGATAGGTTGGCTACCATTGGGTCACAATTCAATATCCCAGATGATAGAAAGAATGAAAAGGTTCAATCAAACATCAAGGTGATTGTAAGGCCTTTTATCCTAGACAACCATGACACTTAGAAAGTATTTGAAGATGATAGTTAGATTGTTAGGTTCTTACAAGAGGAATCTGAATTCTCTTCAAGGAACCAAGACAATCACTTGCATTAGTATGGTGGCTAGATTGTGTAACTGAAGACAAATAAGTTACCTAAAGGGTTCGTTACTCTTGAAAACATATTCAATAAAGTTGATGAATTAAGAAAATAAAATATTTATTTATGAACC
Organism: Torreya grandis; assembly: GCA_037957365.1. NCBI lineage: Eukaryota > Viridiplantae > Streptophyta > Pinopsida > Cupressales > Taxaceae > Torreya > Torreya grandis. The sequence continues at coordinate 901,919 of JARHVA010003577.1, forward strand.
AAGGAAGAAATCTATACAAATGTGGAGATTACAACTGATAAGAACTTAAAGTTGGGAAAAGTTTACACATCTTCAGAGAAGGAAACTTTTATTGAGTTATGTTCAAGTTTTGTAGATGTCTTTACATAGTAGTACAGTGATCTCAAAGGATTTGATCCAAGTCTAGATCAACATACCATTGAGTTAAAAGATGAGACTAGGTGAGTCAGATAAAGATAAAGACCTATTGACCTAGATCTTGAACCATTGATGAGAGATGAGATACATAAACTCATTGAGTCAGCTGTAATATGTCTAATTAAGTACTCAACTTGGGTGGAAAACCTTGTTCTGATATGGAAAAATAATGGTGAAATATGGATATTTGTTTATTTCTATGACTTGAACAAGGCCTCTATTAAAGACCACTATCCATTTCCATCAATGGAGAAATTTTTATAGTTAGTTGCAAGTTTAAAAAGGTTTTCCTTGTTTGATGGCTATAGTGGTTATAACCAGATTTTGGTCAAAGAAGAATACCAGTTCAAAATAACCTTTACCACAAAGTGGGGGACATTTGGATATAGGAAGATTCCTTTTGGTTTATCTAATGTTGAATCCACTTTTTAGAAAGCCATGGACATGGAATTTTAGGGTCTCATTAACAAGTTCATACTTATTTATCTAGATGACATAACAATGTTCTCTAACAATGCAAATGAGCATATGACTCACCTCAGACAAGTGTTTAAAATGTGTAGAAAATTTGGGGTGTCTTTGTATCTCAAAAAGTGTCTTCTCTATTCATGAAGGTAGGCTTCTTAGACATGTGATTTATAAACAAGGTACAAGCATATAAACTGATAGAATATACTCAATTCTTGTACTTTCCTCTCTTATACATAAAAAAGCCTTACAAAGTTTTTTAGGAAAGATCAATTTCATAAGAAGATACATTTTAGAGTTTGTTACTTTAGCTAGGCCACTTACAACCATGTTAAAGAAGGGTCAAAGTTTTAGCTTGTCCAAGTAGGGAGTAAGAAGCTTTTAAGAAATCAAGAAAGCTATAGCCAGTGATCTTACACTCCTAAACCGTGATTTCACAAAGGATTTATTCTTATACACCTATAATAACATTAAAACTATTTCAAGTATTCTCATGCATTAGAATCAAGAGACTTTAAAGCAACCAATATCCTTATTTAGTCAAGGCTTAAAATATTATGAAAAAGGCACTCTTTTTTTAGAAGCATGTACTTTTAGTTATAAGGTCTCTTAAGAAGTTTAGATACTTACTTCCCAATAATAAGATATATTTGATGGTTGTACATCCAAGTGTCAAATATTTTATCTTAAACAAGGATATAAATGACAAAAGAGTGGGTTGGATAACCAAGGCCATGGAATATGATGTTGAGATCAGGGTCACAAAGATGATTAGAGGCAAATGACTATGTGAACATCTAGCCCAAGAGTTACAAGAGGCCATTGAGATGGTTATGGTGTCAAGTGATAAAGAAGTTACAAATGATCACACCACACCTTCTAGTTGGTTCCAAGATATGGTAAGATACAATATGTTGTTTCTCCTCCTCTTCTTACCACTTAAAAGAAGAGATATTTTATATTATAGTCAATTCCTTTTCTTCTTGTTGATAATATGTTGTTTAAAAAGGATATCGATGGCATATTACTAAGGTACATAGAGGCAGGTCAAACATAGAGAGTGATTCAACAATTCCATGATGGAAATGGTGGAGGTCATTATTTAGTAAGGATCACAACCCACAAGATCATGAGAGGCTAGTATTATTGGCCAAATATATTTGGTGACTGTCATGCATGGGTTAGGAAATGTAGACAATGTGCTATGTTTGTTGGAAAGGTCAATCTTGTAGATTTACCTCTCCAACTAATTTTATTAAATCAACCCTTTGTCCAATGGGGATTAGAATTTATTAATATCATGAACCCCTGTTCAAGCTTAGGACATAAGTGGATCTAACTACCACATATTATTTTACTAGATGGATAGAGGTAGTGGCATTGAAAGAAGCTGATGAAACCAATGTTTTGGACTTATATGAAGGTTTGCTTACCAGATTTGGAGTCTTAAACTACTATTTTTGATAATTCTATGGATTTTATTGGGCCTAAGATCATCTAGTGGGTAGTTCAACATAGTGTTTTTCTCAGTACTTCATCAAACTATTATCCACAAGGCAATGGCATTGCTGAGTCCACTAATAAGAATTTGTTAAAGATCATCAGGATAACTATTGAAGACAATCAAAATTCATGGTATCTAAAATTGAAGTTAACTCTATGGGCTGATAGGATCACCTATAAAAAGTCAAGAGATAATTCTCCATATAAGCTAGTATATGGTAAAGAATCAAGAATGCCTATTTATCTTTAATTCCCTATTTTGGAAATAACGAATAGACTTGAGATTTTGGAGAATAAGCTAATGGAAATCAGATACACTAAGCTCATGGAACTAGAAGAGATAAGGCATCAGTCCATGTTGGATATGGAGGCCCATCAAGTAATGGTAAAGAAATAGTTTGATAAAGAAGCTTCTTCAAGGAATTTTTAAGAAGGAGATTTGGTCCTAAAGTGGGATGAAGATAGAGCTAAACCATGAAGGAACACAAAATTTGACTCTCTATGGAGTGGTCCATATACAATCTCCAACTTCAAATCCCATAATGCCTTCTAGCTTGTAAAGATGGATGGTGAAGAGCTTCATATCCTAGTTAATGGGATACATCTAAAACATTGTTATTAAGGAAGTTAAGTTTCTTGTACATAGTAAGTTGATCTTGATTTTCTCTAAGTGTTGTTCTAACACATTAGTTTATTTTGTCCAAAATAAGCACTTTGTTTGCATAGTTTTGTAGTAGGTTAGTTGTATTTGCTTTATTAGGTTAGTTTCCCTTTCAAGTTTATTTCTTTCCATTTTGTTGGAATTCTTTATATTTTCAAGTCAAGAGGATATATTGCAGTCATGTAAATGAGTCAAGAGTCATGTAAATGGTTTAAGTTCTCAAGCATAGTAGGCATGCTACCTAGTTAAGTCACCAAAGATGTTAGATAATTTTTGGCCTATATAGTAAACTTGCTTGAATACAGTAAAGTGTCCTGAAGATCAAGTATGGAGTAAGGATTGAACAAAGTTATGGATGGATTGAGTGGTTCAAGGGTCTCACATTGATCAAAAAGATTTTGAAACACTTTATACTTGCTTAAAATGCATTCTAATTAATCTATAGGAAAATAGAAGGATCTAAATAGGTCTTCATGGTGATTCAAGCCAAGGTCATGGACAAGCCTACATGAACCTCAAAAAAATCATTTAGAGCTTCAAAGGTTCAAGAAAATGTTCCTAGGATAAGCCTAAGTGAACCAAACCATTACAAAGACATCATGCAAGAACAAACAAACCATTTTACTTGCACATTTTATATCTTCACTCAGAAAGCCTCACAAGAATAAAAAACATGCATGATCAATGTCCTTAGTGCCAAGAACATGCTATACAAATTTCATGTCTGCACGAGCTTTCTATCTTGAGATCTAAGCCTTTAAAGTTGGTCAAATAATGGGAGATGTTTGTTCAAGTGTCAAATTCAAGCCTTGGTGAATAGATGTTTAGGTTAAAATGATCAATGATGGTCATGTGGATGTCATATAAAACACATAGTTTAGCTCACTTGAACATTTTTTAAACACACTTAGAAAGCTCTTGAGATAAGTGGATCAAGTGGGCACAATCCTTTAAGTATCAATAACATCTCCTTCAAATTTGGTGCCTCCATGACCTTTTCATTTCCATATCTAAGCATTTAAAGTTGGTAAAATAATGGGAGACATTCACATAGACATCAACTTTAAACCATAGAAAAAATCCATTGTGTTTTAAATTTGACAGTTATGTAGATGTCAAATACAGTCGCATAAATTTTAAATGATGGGAGCATAGACGTCAAATTTGAGCTCATGAAGTAGCTAGTGGATGTCAAATAGTGGGTTCCAGGTATATCTGATGGCATGCATTTGATTGTAAATTTAGATATAGTGGTGAGTAGAGGTCAAAGGGGTCAACAAATCTCAAAAGTAAATAAATTCATGACAAGTATAAAAAATGTATTCAATTAGTATAAGATCAACAATCAACATTCATCTAGATAAGTAGGATCTAATAGAGTAAGATGGGTCAACTTGTCAATGATCTAAGTCAGATTTTGATAGCCAATGAACAAAGGATGAGCCTAGGACATTTTGGATGAAAGTTGATGGGGTATTCTTTGACCTAAGGTAAATTAAATTTAAAGGAACCAGAGTTTGAGCATGATCTAGGTTAAACTAGTGGGACCAAGCATTGCCAACAAAGCTCCATATAGGTAAAATAGGTCTTTTGGGCCTAATAAAGAGATCAAAGATAGACTAATAGCTATGAAATGAAGTCAAATAGTTTGCAAGTTTATATGGATATTGTGACTATGTGAAAACTAATAATTGGATTGGTTTTCACATATAAACAGACCTATATTCAATATTGGAGCAAATACAGACTATGGAGAGGTGTCTCACCTATCATTAGGGTCACATTTTCAATGAGCAAGTACCGATGACCACCCAAAGTAGATGTGGCATAATTCTATCAATTCTAAGACATGATCCTCATCAGAAGATCACATAGATAATGACATAGAGTTCCAAGAAAGACATGAGGTGAATGGATAAGGATAATGAGCATTCAATTCTTATATAGAATTAGTTCTTTATTGATAATATAATGAGTTAGCATCCTCCAATTTGTGAAAATACATCACAATTTCCCCTTTCTCTTCCTTTTTATATATATGTTCTAACTTCTACCCCATGTAAAACTCTATAAAATTTTTAGAAAGAAATCTATGACATTTTTTAGAGAAACAAACTCTTATGCTTTGGCTTGCTCAAGATATGCCAAAATTTGTAATGTAACACCTTTTGATGCAATAAATACTAAATTCCATCATTTTTCAAGATAGATCAAAGTGTGTCCTCCTTGTCTATGTCTAATTTTTCTCACCTTCATGAAATACTTGGTAGCTCTCATAAGTCATTATAAGTACAATTTATAGTTTGTTGTTTAGCTTGAAAGTGGATATCTACCCTCTCATGATAGTTTGATAACTGATCAATGCCTTATTGTGAAATGCTTATATGGGACTAATCTTATTTGGTCTTGAATGTATCTCATAGTGTATCTTGTGTAAAGTATAAGTGTTCCAATTACTGGTGTATCACCTCATTTTATATGCTTTTATGTATTATTTTATCTCTCTATCTCTTTTCCAAGAAAGTGTTATATTAGTTCTAGTTTAGGTGATAGACCCAAAATGAAGCTAACCTTCTCCAGAGGTCTGATCCATTATTAGGATACCCACAACCTAAGATCAATCCCATGTTGGACTAGATTTGAGTAAGAGGACCTGAACAATCCCCTTTTTAGCTAAGCTACAAATCTAGAACACCAATAATATAATAATTAACTAGGAGGTAGTTAAATCCTTTTGCTACTAGACCAAATAAATAAGGGGATATAGGGAATCCTCATCAGATAGAATGATGAAATTAAAAATGAGAATATTTGGTGCTATTGATAGTGATACAATCCCCAACATCTTGAAAGAACATGTTAATAGTCTAAACAAATTTGGGGCCAAAACCAAGTGCCTCCAACATGGATAGAATGAAGGGCCACTCAATATGATCATAAGCTTTTTCAAAATCAATATTGAAAAATAAAGCCTTTTGATTAAAATTTTTAGCTCATTCTATACCTGAAAGAGTTTGGAATAGTCTTCAACCAAGATCTCTACACCAAGCCATTACCATAATGATGAAGTTAATGCATTACACAAAATAAATGATTTACTATCCACAAATAGATTATATAATGTTGAGATTCTCTGTCACAATATCTTAGTGAAGAGGAATACATAAAAAGAGTAGGGGGTGTTAAATCATAGGAGAAATCACTATGGGATTGAGTGTAACTCATTAAGGAAATCATAGGAGAACTCACAGTAACACTCAATTGAACTACAAGTGAAACTCTAGGTGGAACTCACCCTCTCACCATTTAACCTATATATCACACCAAAGTAAGCTAAAGCTAAATATCTAGGGATAATCCATTTAATAAATAAATGTCATATAATAAAACCACCTTAAGCTTAGATTAGGTGGGATAAAAAATAATGGGTCTCGATAACAAGGTCTGATGAGGTATCCATAAACAATATAACTCTAAAAAAAAGGAGTAAAAGGAAAAAACCTGATGGGAAAAAAATGACCCCCCAAAAGAGAGACAAATAAGGTAGGACTTGAAAACACCCTAAAGATGATGTTGAAGTAGTTTGCACTCTAAGTACTTGAAAGTCAAAAGGTAACTCAATCTACATGAGTGGTCTAAATCCACTACTAGATCACAAAAATAACTAACATTGGGCTTCACTAGAATAGCTCCAAATAAGAACACTGTCAGTTGTGTCAAAATTACAAAAGAGTAATGCATGTGTAAGGAAATATCAACACCTAATAAGAATGAAGAATATGCAAATAAATATTGAAGGATGACTGCTATAACGCTAAAAGAAGAGCCTCCTTTGAAATAAAGATGAAAATCAAGATTAAGAAGACAAAAAACTGCTTGAGTTCTCCAAATGACACTACTCAAATAATGATCAGATGGCAAACCAAGGCACAATATGAAAGTTGAGGATACATTTGGCATATAAATCTACATGAGTTACCTCAATGACACTACTCATTCAATGTATGCAAAATTGTAAGTTGAATATATAGGTGTTAATAGTCTAAAGAGACTGATCAACTAAAGATGGAAGGTTTCCTCCACAAAATGAAATGCAAAAGTGTCTATATGGTAAATGTCACATGTCACCTAAATGCATGGGTAACCAACTGATGCATCTACCTAGTACATAGGAATAAAAACTAAATACGTATCTCACTACAAATTGAAACTAAAGAAGCATTAATACCAATAGAATGATACCCCCACATAATGATGAGAAGGGAGAGATATGATAGGTCTATTAAATCTATGTGTCAAAATGTAGTGCATGTCGAAGAACTAGCTACATAAAATGGGCATGAATAAGTACTGTTAACTATAAAAAGGGTATGGAAACACAAGGCAAACTCACATGAAGGTATACAAGGATATGATTAAAAATAAGAAAGCTCACACAACAAACCTCCCATGACACTTTAGAAAGTAGTGCGAGTACAATAATGTCCCAATAAACACCAAATGAAAAACAAAGAAACTATTGACCTATCAAAGAAGCCATAAAGTATTATGAAAGATGCTCTAAAAAATAAGGAAGTGGAAAAGTGTCTCTATAGAATAAGGTAAGGTGCTAAGAAAGGGGCCTTGATGGAGACATGACACAAACTAGAAGTGTGCTAAGGCACCAAAGCATAAAATAAAATAGAGCATGTCATGGGTTGATGGAAGATTGTGGCAAACGGAAAAAAAATCCATCATTTATGCAAAAACACACTTTAAATTATTAGCTACCAAAATAACAACCTATAAGAGCATGCTCAGAATAGGGATGTTGGACACAACCAAAAATACATCCACATGTGAGTAATTGCTGTAAAAAGTAAAATCCATAAAGTAATAGGGCCCATAAGAAACCCCCTATAAATATGACACTCTATACATTTAGTGTATTTATAATAAAAATATGACCAATGGGTAGGAAATTAAAAATAAGACACTTTTTCAAAAAATGGTACTCAATTTTGAGCTATCAATCAAAAGTTATTACACAATAAATTTCCCATCATTAATGGCCCATTTTAATTAAATTTGCACAAAAAGTGTTTAAAAAAATTGACAAAACAAGAGGTAATGTAACCTTACTACCATTTGTTGGAATTGGAATCGAGAGTTGGATCTCCTCAAGTCAACTAATGTCAAAAAAAAAACCTACCCATTCACCCTTACATGCACTTTATTGGAAAAGGCTTATTTTAAGGGCAAAATTTTTATTTAAAAAAAAGTTATTTTAAATAAATTAAAACATGCCCCCATTTTTCTAATTATTTAAAGGGCATAATTTAGGTTTTGGACTTAGCGTAATAAGTACACATATCTTCTATGTACCCACATGTGCAACCAAAGGAAACTAAGTTAATTTAGTTTGAATTTAAAAAATGAATTAAAAAACTTAAAGCGTAAGCCTAAATTAAACTTAGCTTAATGAATCACTATATGGCACTACCATGTGAGGGAAGAAGGGTAACATGAAAGGAGATCTAATCAGTTTTGGAAGATTACAGTGAAATGGGAACCCCAAATAGAATCCCACACCCCAAAATGAAGCTCTAAATAACTAGGGAGGATGCCAAACCAGAGGGTAGGTAAAGTTTTCTTGAATGCCATCCCAGTTTGAAGGATTTGACAAAGAAATAGAGCCTAGGTCTATATTTTGATGAATGTAGTTCCAATAGTCAAAAATGATGCCCCATGTTAAAAATGATCAAATTTAAGGCAATAAAAGTGGCACCGTAGCTACTTTAAAACCCTACAATAAAAATGGCACCAATGGAGAGGTATAATGGCTATGATAGTTACTTGGAGGTAGGCATTAAAACCCTCAATATGTAGATCAAAATCCTTTAAAGATCCTATAATATCCTGATTGACCATGTAGCTTTGAACATGGCTATATAAGCTGGCATTAATATATAGATGAAGACTTTGTAAATTACAAAACTATCTAGATCCTACACACAGGTTGTGAGAGGATCAATGAATTCCATGAGAGGTGCATCCTCAGGATAGTAAACTAAGGTGCATGAAAATGTTGAGCCAAGATTGATTTTGAGATTAGATGCTCCCTTATTTTCCTTGGTGTATACCTCCTTAAAGATCAAATCACTCTACTAAGTAAATTTTTGCTTCTAAAAATTGCATCAAAACCACTAGTTGTCTTCATCACGGGATCATTTCTTGAGTTATAAGCTGGGAGATGTTTGATTGATGGAGATGATTTGAAGAATAATAATACCATTTTAACACAAAAAATAAAAAACTCAACATAAAATAGCTAAGCATCTCATCCAAACATGCACAAAGTTTCACCCACTCAAAATGAAGGTTGACACCAATATTGTAGCATAAATCAAAGACTAGTGATGAAAAAACCAACCTTTAGATGTAAATGAGAAATCAAACCCTCATGTATGGCTTGAAAATGAAGGAATAAATTAAAAATACTCAGTAATGGATGTTGGAGGGTGGATTTGATACCATTAAAGAGTTTTGAATACTCTTCAACCAAGATCTCTCTAATAAGCCATTACCATAGTGATGAAGCTAGTGCATTACACATAGAATAAAGTATCTATTATTCAAAAATATATTATACAATGTTGAGATTCTTTATTACAATAGCCTGATGAAAAGGAATATATAAAAATAGTAAGGAGAGTTAACTCATAGAACAACTCACCTTGGGATTGAGTATAACTCACTGTGAAACTCAGAGTAACACTCAGTTGAAGTCCAGGTGGATCTCTAGGTGGAACTCACCATCTCACCCATTTAACCTCTATATCACACATAAGTAAGATAAATCTAAATGTGTGGGGATAATCCATTTAATAAATAAATAGAATAATAAATATCCTACAATAACATTCAATATAGTCATAAGATTTCTCAAAATCAATCTTTACAAACAAAGCCTTTTGATTAGAAAGTCGATCCCATTCAAGACCTTCTTAGATGACATTGACATTGTCTAGAATGAATATATTATAAATAAATCTAGTTTTCTCACTCCTAAAAATTAAAGGGATAATGTGTTTGACCCTAAGGGATAAAGCTTTAACAATAATATTATAAGAGACATTGAGTAAAGTAATAGGCCTCCAGTTGGTGATACTTTCAGGGTCACTAACCTTGGGAATAAAATTGACATTACCTTGGTTTATAAGGGATCCCAAAGAGTTAGTTAGAATAATTTTAGAATAAACATGATGAAGATCAAGACTAATATTATCCAATTTTTTTTGTATAACTCACATAAGAAATCATCAATTCATAGGATTTGTTAATTTCCATTTTCTTGATAACTTTATGGAGGTTGATGAGAGATAAGGGCCTATCATAGGCAAATCTTTGAGAATTGGAAACTTTGTAAAGTACAACTTGCAAGAATATATGGAGATCCACCTCTGATTCTAGAGAAGAAGATTGTGCTAAGAAAACACCATGGTAATGATGTATAAATCCTTGTAGAATGTTAGGAAGTTTGGTAAGCCGATTATTTCTTTCCTTGATAGCTTTGATTTTATCAGTAGCTCTCCTAGAGTGGAGAATGGTAAAAAATTCCTTAGAGACTTTGTCTGTAATTTTGAACTAGTACATATGAGCTCATAATTGAGCTCCTCTATCCTTGTGAGTCTCCTCAATTTGGAGCTTATGTCTCCAATGTTTCAGTTAAGTTTAGAGGTGAACATTGAAAAGCAACTACTCTAATTCTTATGAAACCCATATATATTCATGGTTTCTAGCATTATGTAGATGTCATCTGAAAGAGGCCCCTTACTTACCATAGATCCAAATAAAGGTCTAAGTATGATTAAGAGCATTTGACCACTACTGAATCTAGCCAGTATTTCCCTCTAGCCAAAGGACCAAGTTCTAAATTTTGATAATATTCCCCAGTATTCTTTCATGCTTGAGGTGAGTAGTATTGAGATAGAATTGAGGGGAGGTAAACTTAACTTGAGGTGTGGTCCACTCAATATTAAATCAAATAGGGTTATGATCTGATAAAAATATCAAGATTAATTAAACTAACTTGTCATAGACTAAGGAAAAATAGAAAAGATCTTGCTTAGCCAACAAAGCTTGGTTGAGGCACTAAAGCACCCTATATTTTTCTTATCAAAAGTTAGACCAAGTGAACTAGGGGGATTATAATTTTTTTCTCTGATGATGGTTAGGATCAAACATCCTGAGTTTATTGTGCATATAAAACTAGGCTTCATTCTCACTAGTAAACCACCACATTGGAAGGTTTCCTTATTTATCTTTAACTGATTCCATCATGTTGAAATCACCAGAGAGGATCTAATGCAAATCTAGAAGTGATTCAACCAACCACCTCCACATGGCAGCCCATTCCATAACATCATTATAGGCATACAAATTAACCAACCTAATGATGTAGTTATTAAAGTAAAAAATGGCCCACACCACTTAGTGGGTGAGGTCTGATCGTAGGAAATAATAGTCTGAGCAAGATATAAAGCCAAAAACATGATGGCCCCTCCATGCCCAACTTCATGCCTAGTAGCCCGATGTATGGCTCTGGGCCAAATTATTTGTGTTGCATTCTATAGTAAGAATCCTAAAATCTTGACCTCTTATAAATAAATAATTTTCATGCTACTAAAAAGCTGACAACTATTCCAGATCAAATACTTATATGGAAGATCAGTAAGGCCTTGAACATTACAAGAGTACACAGTCATTTGGCATTATCGAGGTGTATGCAATTATCCTTTGTGAGATATTACAATGCAGTAAACTAATTAAACATGATTTTATTGGGCAAGAAATCATTGATTCTAAATGGTTGTCTCTTATGTGCTATATATTCTTCCTCTTTAGGAGATGGAAAAGGGAAGTGAGAATGCTGTAACACTATTTTGTGTTCCAAGGTGACCAAAATACATTCTTACTCTAGAATACTTAACCTAGGAGAGGGTTATGATGATGTTAATGAAGGTGGCATCTCAATCAAAGAAGTCACTACTTGTGAAGTACACATAAGAGGAAGAAAATATTTATTAGGAAAAGTATTTTTGCCAATAGAAGTCGAGGCATGGTTATTCCTAATAGGTCTATAAGAATAAGCTTGTGTCTTTCCACCACCTTTGGAAGAGTTTTTTTTGTTGTTGTTGGTGATAGTAGTCTAACCATCATTATTGCCATTCTATGGTTTGGATTTAGATCTACCCTTTTCCTTAGGAGCATGGGGTGTATGAACCATCAAAGTACATAAATAGATCATATGTTTTGAGGAATAACATTTAAATTGAGTATTCAAGAGATTGATATACAAAACACACTAATAAAAATGGTTACTTCTAATTTGTATATCAATAGAATCATTCAAATCTTGGGATAGATCCAATTTAACACAAACCCTCTTTTGGGGATAATCCATAGGGAACTTGGTCTAATCATGTCATATAAAGTACCCTATAGGTTTTATGAGCTAGTTAATAAAACCCCATAAGGGGAGAGGCAAGCCAATAAATTCAACCCTAATGGGGATTTTTAGTTTTGCTTAATCTGAGACTTGGAAATCCTGAGTCTAGTGAGAAAAGACAACCAAAGTATTGCAAACAAACCAAGGCCCATGGTTAACAATGGTTTTGTATTACTCTAGGTTTGAAAATCAATACAAAAAAATCCCTTAGTAAGGTTTTGGACTCCTTCCAATTTCACACCATGGCCTTGCTAATGGTTGTGAACCCATTGCTTCATAAGGATCTCAGGGGGGACTTGACCAATAAAGTAAGTAATAAAAGTAAAATTTTAAAATAAATGATAAGATTTGCTAAATTTAGGCACATCTAAAATAACATCAGGTAATAGAGAGTCAAAATCATTAGAATTACCATGTGGAAGACTTTTAAGATAAATTCCCTCACCTACTTTGGGGCCATGGTTACACTCGATCTCTCCAACTTTATCTACATCCATGGATGTAGAAAGGGAGGTGATGGTAATTTTAAATAGGGTACCCCATACCACCTAGAGGGTAAATCACTGATCAAAATCAGTAATAAATACACATAAAATTAATATACTACCTAGATCTATGATAATTGGTAGTATGACAGAGGCCCCAAAGGCTCATCAATACAGAGCTACAAAAACCTTAGTTGAATATCAACATGAATATATTTTCACACTTGGGATTTTATTGTTCATATAATACAATTAAGTGGTTTATATTTACATTTAAATTAATTTTTACATGTTTAGGATACACATTATTATTATAGTTATTTATAACTATGAAGCATAATATCATAAGCTAAAACAACAATGATATTGACAATATTAAACCATTATTCATAATAGTTATACCAAAACAAATATAAACCCATAATATCTAAATCATAATGACTATGTTATGTGGTAATAGGGATGTGCATCTCTGAGTAAGCATATACTATAGGTCATAAATGCAAGTAGATAAAAGTAGATTCCATCATCTCATATACATGGCATATAGTGAATGAAAAATCATATATGTTTAAATAGAAATAAAAATCAACATTGTAATTTAATCTCATCTAAGCATCGATCCATGGATAATCATGATAAAGAAAATAACAGAGCATCACATATATATCAAAAGAATAACATTCATGTATAAGTCTATAAACCAAATATGAATATCGTATATCTCATAAAATAATGTCATATACATCATGAATATATACAGGTCATAGTGCCAAAATAAAAAATACCACAAATCTATACAACATCAACTCTAACTTTGTGAGTCTATAGGTCTTGTAGGAGATGGTCTTAGTGGTCCTGGTGGTGGTGGTAGTCATGGTTTTTGTACTATATATCTTTATTTTGATGTACCATGTGTCATATTTATAGACCAAGATGACATACTACCAACCCCATATGTATCCCATACTTGAAATTAAGAATCTATTTATCTTTTGGGATTGTAGTCTCATAGATCCATTAATAGTAGGAGGCCTCATCCTTAGCCTGAAAGTTCTCCAAAACCATCCTAGAAAACCTTGTATATGATTTATAACCTCATGCCTCATCCCAATCATGTTAGATCCTCTAAATATCTACTACATTATTGATACCTCTCTAGTATGGCCTAATCTATGGCTATTGTATCTGTTCTTATGTCTATGTCATTTGGGCCACCTCTATCTTCAGCTAATTCATCTTATACTAAAGGGAAGTAATCTAACTATCCCTGTGGGTAACATAGGATTGTAGCTAATCCACTCTCATTATAGGTCCTAAATCTTACTTAACCTGGCCGTAATATCATCTTCAAGCATGACACTATTCCTAGATGCTCTATCTCTACTAGATAGCCCTACCTAGCCTAGATCTATAGGTGTACCTACTATACTTACTGATCTAAGGTCTACCATCATAGCTTATGTATCATCCCCCTCATCCCCCCATCATAATTACCCCCACTATTGTGCTAAATAATACCAGTACTACTAATACCACTACCCATCTTAGCCTTAGCCTCACTCTCCTCATCTATGTCCATTAGATCACCACCCCTGGCCTGTATGTACCTAGCTTGTACTTGTCTAGCCTAAACCTATCCTTGTGCCTTAATGGTGATGTTAGTCTTAGAGGTTAAACCTATGACCACCATATAACATAAGTTGATGTCACACTTATATCTATCAGGCCACTTACATAGGCCCATGGAATCTATGTAACTCCCCCATAACTGCTAACAACCATGCTCCTAAAAAACATTGGAGTAATATAACTAATCTCTTGAGTAATTTGTCCAAACCATATTGAGTTAGTAGGGACATCCTATAGCATACCTAACTACCATAACACTTGATCAGACATGTAATCCTTGATAATGTGGGCTTGTCTACCTATCAAGAAGCACTAGGAAGTCATGAAACTCATGTACGAATCATCTCATGGCCACTTCAACTAATATGGTAAGTAGGCCTACCAAATAAAGAACATGAATTCCAACTCATCCAACATGCATCAATAGAAATATATCTAATTATAGTGTCCTCTTAGGCTTACACCTATATGAACCTAGCCATATCCCACTAGATCTTGTGGGCCTCATACCTATCTTTGGCAAACTAGATGCTTAATAGATATGTTCTCCCATCCCCAAACCTAGAGAAAAGTTGAAGTGCCAATACTCTAACCTTCTTGAAAGTCCATGATGTGTAAGTCTCTATACAACTGGGAAAATACTATTGGGCCCAAAGAAAATATGGTTGTATAATCTATCATAGCCAAGATCACTCCACTTAAGCCCATGTGAAATAATTAGTCCCTCTTATTAGGTAGTAATATGCCACTGACAATATCGATAAGAACAATGACCTCTTTGTCAATCAGTGCTGGTGGTGATGGGTCCTTTAAGGCTAGGTCATCTAGCTAAATATCAATATATGTCTCCATCAGATCAATGTCAATTTACCATGTTCCATTAAAATATCTCTATAGATGGTCAAATCCCCTAGTACAA
Organism: Torreya grandis; assembly: GCA_037957365.1. NCBI lineage: Eukaryota > Viridiplantae > Streptophyta > Pinopsida > Cupressales > Taxaceae > Torreya > Torreya grandis. The sequence goes on from JARHVA010003577.1 coordinate 917,254, forward strand.
CCTACTGCTATCTAGGTTCTATCCAAAATAATCTTCAACCTCTCATAGGTAGTTTGAGGATCTACTAGGTATCCTTAAGTCTCCCCTATCATCAAGTGGAATGTAGAAGTCTCTAAGTTTCACCACTTCACTAGTGCACTCAAATAGGCCAAATATGCTCTAATCATGGGTACCCTAGCTATGTCTAGTAGACCCAAAATATGAAAAAATGCTACCATGTCCTCCATCTAGATCTATGGAGTCTATA